>BMAO01015627.1:0-168526 GCA_019973975.1 Trichonephila clavata
GCTTAAACCAAGATTCGTTTTGGCGTATCGCGATATGTTGTTGCGTTTCTCGATCGAGGGTGGAAAATAATTTGTCGGCTATCATTAACTCACACAAAGTTTTAAAATCATTTGCATTATGAAGTTTACAATAATATTCAAAAGAACTTGTTAATCGTGACGAAAAACTGTACGTGCGATTCGTTTGGCAATCGTTGGGCCCTACGGAAATTAATTAAGCATTCTTGTGGGGTTGGTTGGAATTCTCGTAAAATAATGTGTTTAACTTTCTCGTAATCTTGAAGTTCGTTTTCGGGATATAAAGTAAAATACTGTTAGCTTTTTCACCGAGAATATTAATTAAGATCTCTGATTTTAATTCCTGTGGAACATTTTTGGTTGTAAACGCACGTTCAAGTGAATGAAAAAATAAATTATAATTTTCAGGTTTAGAAGGAACTGGCATACTAAGGGTCTAACGGATTTAATGAGACTTTCTAAAAGGTTAGTTGACGGTGTTTCGAATGTTGCAGTAGTATTGTTTGAATTATTAGAATTTATAGCGGAGTTTATTTTCGCGAGTTCAATTTCTTTTTTGAAGTTGAATGATTTTTTGGGCCGTTGTCGGCTTCTTTTTTCACTAGTTCTGCTTGTTTTTTTTCTGATTCTGCTTGTTTTTTCTAGTTCTGACTCTTTTCGTTCCTCGACGAGTAAATTAAGCATATCCTTAACGAATTCAGGTTCGTTTTTGAAAGTGTCAGTTTGTTCGATAAGTGCTTTTAAATTCACAAGCGTAGCATTTTCTGGGACAGTAACACCTAGTTCTTTAGCGGCGGTTATTAGATCTTCTTTCTTAGTATTTCGATACATGCTGAGTAAAAAAAGGTTTGATCCTACCTGATTAGATGATATCGGTTTGTAGACTGGAGATAGATTTCGCTTATAAAAGCTATCCGTTTGCGAGATGAGTTCACCACTGTGCACTTTTCACGGCGATGACTGGAATACGAAGCAGATGGAGTTTACACTCTTGATGCGATGAATAGGCGGGGAAATTGGCCTTTTTGTTTCACTGGAACACTTGGACGATGCCGAAGAGACTTTTTGGTTGAGTCTTCAAGCTTTGGTTTGGCTTTGGCGAAGGAGCCGGAAGTATTGGTCTCGGAGCGGAGGATTGGCTCTTAGTAGGCGTCGGAGGAATTTGCTGATCGCATTCGCCATTGTGTTGGGCGATTTCGATGAGCGCCGTTTATTTTGGGGACTTTTGATTTTAACACGGGTTCAAAAACCATTAAGGTTGCGAGGTCGAGCCCTCATGTAACAGAGAGGGTGGTGTCTAGGGGTATGTTGAATGAAAGAGAGACGTTAAAGTTTAAGGATATTTAATGACATCTACAGGTTGTTAAACCTGACTAGGCGCGCGCTGCTGGGGAAGAGTAAGTCTACTCCTTCTCCGCTTATATCCGGGGGTTTACAGAGAGTGGCGCTGGTGTCGCCTGAGCGTATACAACATATATATATATATATATATATATATATAAACCATTTTTTTTCTTTCAGATTTATAAAAATAAACTTTTTAAAGCCAAATCTTGTCGGAAATTTATACAAAATATTTAAACCGTATTTTTTTTCTTCTTACTTTTGTATGAAATGTATTTAAAATATCATTTACGCTTAAACATTCTGAGATAATTTTTTTTTAAATATACCCACACTTATTTTTAAAAAGAAAGTATCTCAACATAAATTAAACTAACAAACAATATAAATCAAATTAACTCAAATTAAACATTTAAAAAATCATTTTATTCAGATTCTCATACTATTCAAAATAATCAGGTGGATGTAACATTTCTCTTACATCTCTTAAAATATTATCTAGGCAAAGATTTTCCAAAAATTCTTCAGTTACATAATTTATAAGTTCCAATAATAAGAAGAGCTCATTTTTTTTTCAAAAAAAGATTATTATAAAAAATATTTAAGAAAACGATTTAAAACATTCCACAGCCATCTTGTAGAATCAAGATCAGACACGCCGACTGCGCCGCCTCTACAGGAGAAAAACAACTCAACTCCCCCATCAACTCGAAAACCAAAACCATAGCAGGAGGAAAACAACTCAACTCCGCGCCTGCGCCTCCACCGCGCCAGCGCCTTTACCGCAGAATCGGCTTTTCTTATCTACTTATAAAGATCAAGGAGAAAAAAAACGGAATTTAAAAATTGCGACAAAACACACACACACACACACACTCATATATATATATATATATACTAGCTGTTACCCGCCCGCTTCGCTGGGTATTTCATGATGTTTTATAAATTTTTACTGCTTATATATATGTATAAATTATTGATATCTAAGTCCTAGCATTAAGAATTCGATTGAATTGAAAAATATACTTATACCTGTAACTGTCACCTGTTGATAAAAAAAAGGGCAGAACTCATCTAATTTGTATTTTCTAAAAATCTCTAAAATTGAAGCATAGAATGATGTTTGCTCTTTCGTAACTCAAAAACCAAGTGGATTCCCGCAAAACCAATTTTCGGTGGATCTCTACTCCGTAAATTGAACATGCAAGCCAAATTTCAAGTCTAAATCTAACAGAAAAAAGCAAAAGTTTTACTATAAATATCCCCGTAATCCCGTTGAGAGCCGTTTTCCAAAATTACCGCTCTTAGCGGATTTCAATTCAACAAAAGAAAAATGCAAACTAAATTTCATTATTATAGTCCTTGTAGCTCGAAAAAAGTAATTTTTTTTGTCAATACGTCCCAGTAACCCCCTGCACCCCCCCCCCAGAACTTGATTTGCTTAAAATTTATTCTTAGTGGATCCCTATTCAACAAAAGAAACATGCTTAACAAATTTCAAGTATATGGGTCTAACAATTAAAAACAGGAATTTTTTTCTGTAACTCCTCTTGACCCCTCGCAAACATCTTTAGGGGTCAATTTTCATTTTACTCTTTGTTAGAGGAACTCTATTTCATGAAAGGAACATGCCTACCAATTTTCAAGCAGGATGATCAAGTAGTTTAAAAATGGAAATATTTATCGATTACGCCTCTTTATCTCCCGAAATTAAACTTAGTAGTTGATATTCGCGAAACCCCTTTTGTAGCGGTTCTCTACTTTACGAAAGGAATCTGCTTATCAAATTTCAAGACTGTACGTCTAACAGTTTAAAAATTGGGATAATTGTCTATAACGCCACTTGAGCCCCCGCAACGCCACTTCTGGGTCTGTTTTCACAAAACCCATTTTGTAGGGGAATTGCACTCTAATGAAAGGAATCTGCTTAGCAAAATTTTAAGACTGTGCGTCCAATTAATTAAAAATGCAAAAAAAATTATCAATAACGCCCCTTGAACCCCCGCAACACCACCTAGGGGTCGATTTTCACAAAACACATTTTGCAGTGTATTTCTATCCTATGACAGGAATCTGCTAACCAAATTTCAAGACTGTGAGTCTAATAGTTTAAAAAAAGAAATAATTATTTATATCTGCCCTTAACCCCCCGCAACACCCCTTGGGGGTCAATTTTCTCCAAACCCGTTTTGTAGCGGATATTTACTCCATGAAAGAAACATTCCTACCAATTTTCAAGCAGGTAGGTCAAATAGTTTAAAAACGAAAATATTTATCTCTTACGCCACTTATTCCCCTGCAACGCCACTTAGAGGTCTGTTTTCACAAAACCTTCTTATAGCTGATCTCTATTCTGTGAAAGAAATCTCTTTATCAAATATAAAGACTGTGCGTCTAATAGTTTAAAAATGGAAATAATTATCTATAACGCCCCTTAAGTCCCCTCAACGCCACTTGGGGGCAATTTTCACGAAACCCATTTTTAGCGTATCTCTACCCTATGAGAGGAATCTGCTTACTAAGTTTCAAGACTGTACGTCTAATAACTTAAAAATAGGAATTTATAACGCCCTTTAACCCCCCGCCCCCGCAACAACCCTTGGGGGTCAATTTTCCCAAAACCCATTTTGTAGCGGATATTTACTCCAGGAAAGAAACTTACCTACCAATTTTCAAGCAGGTAGGTGAAGTAGTTTAAAAACGGATATATTTATCTATTACGCCCCTTAATCCCCCGCAACGCCACTTAGAAGTCTGTTTTCACAAAACCCGTTTTGTAACTGATCATTATTCTACGAAAGGAATCTATATATCAAATTTAAAGGCAGTGCGTCAAATAGTTTAAAAATGGAAATAATTATCTATAACGCCCCCTAAGCCCCTGCAACGCCACTTGGGGGTCGATTTTCAGCAAACTCATTTTGTAGCGGATCTCTACTCTCTGAAAGGAATCCGCTTACCCAATTTCAAGATTGTACATATCAAGTAGTTTAAACATGGAAACAATTATTATTAAAGCCCTTAACCCCCCGTAACGCCCCTTGCGTTTCGAATTTCGGAAAATCCTTTCTTAGCTGATGTCTTCTCTATCAAAGGAACATGTCTACCAAATTTCAAGTCTGTAGGCTGAATAGTTCCAGAGATTTCGTGATTAGTCAGTCAGTGAGTTGAGTCGCTTTTCTCCTTTATATATATAGATATATACTAACCGTTACCCGCCCGCTTCCCTGGGTATTTCATGACGTTTTATAAATATATACTGTTTATATATATATATACCTGTAACTCTCGACTCTTGATATAAAAAAAGAACAGGACTTCTAATTTGTATTTTCTAAAAATTTTAAAAATTGAAGTATAGAAGGATGTTTGTACCTTCGTACCCTATAACCAAGTGGATTTCCGCGTAACCAATTTTTGGTGGAACTCTACTCCATAAAGTAAGCATGCAAGACAAATTTTAAGTCTAAGTCTAATAGAGTAAAAACGAAGTTTTTATTATCAATTCCTACCGTAATTCCGTTGAGAAACGTTCTCCAATATAACTGTTCTTAGCGGATTTCAATTTAACAAATGGAAAATGCAAACCAAATTCCACTATTATAGACCTTGTATTTCGAAAAAAGGAAATTTTTTTGTGTCAATACACCCCAGTAACCCCATGCTCCTCCAGGAGTTGATTTCCTAAAATACATTCTTAGTAGATCCCTGTTCAACAAAAGAAACATGCTTAACCAATTTCAAGTATGTAGGTCTAACAATTCAAAAACGGGATTTTTTCCCCATAATTCCCCGTGACCTCTCGCAACCCTCCTTGGGGTTTATTTTCGTTTTAATGGAACTCTGTTCCATGAAAGGAACATGCCCACCAATTTTCAAGCAGGTAGTTATAATAGTTTAAAAAACGGAAATATTTATATCCATTACGCCCCTTAATCCTCCGAAATGAAACTTGTGGTTTAATTTTCGCGAAATCCATTTTGTAGCGGTTCTCTACTCTGCGAAAGGAATCTTTTACCAAATTTCAAGACTGTACGTCTAATAGTTTAAAAACCAATTTTCATATCTGTAGGTTGAATAGTTCCGGAGATATCGTGATTAGTCAGTCAGTCAGTCAGTGAGTCGCTTTTCTCCTTTATATATATAGATAGATATATAACCCAAATTTGCTGGTCTTAATTCAGTAACAGCTTTAGAAATCATAATAGGTATCCTTTTTAGTCCATTGACTTTGTTGGTTTCTTCCATTTTTATTACACTATATATATATATTCATATATACACGTATATATATATATAATATACAGTATATTATATATTCACATATACACGTATATATATATATATATATATATATATCGTCTCCCTCCACTACTTCTCTCTACAAAAATAAAACTTCGGAAATTATATTTTCCCTCAAGTCCCAACTGAAGATATACAAAATTTTTCTTCCAAAAATTTAAAACCCCTTCCCTCTTCTTAGCCCGATGGACTTTATTTTTGATATCCAAGGTAACAATCATAAACATGCTTGTGAATTCACTGAAGAACTTCCTCTGTAAATCCTGAGTCTTATGAAGATAATTTCATGAAAGAATTGATAGGTAACATCAGATTTCAAAAGCGCACTACTGTTCTCCACACCGCTCCTCTGGGGAATTTAAGCATCGCAATCGTTCCACTAGAAAAAGAGATCAAAGCAGTAAAAATTCAAAAGAAAAGAGCCGATCACAAATATGCACCAATTTTATCTCCGCTTATAATTGGCGACACTAAAAATAACATTATGAGAGTACAAACGCAGACTATACACAATAAATATTCTGAAAACGTTGCACGTAGGAAATAAAAAAAGGAAGCTTAGCTTGAAAATTAAATGAATGTAATAATTTAATTGAAGGCTGTGAAATTTGTGTCACATTTTCATGAGTATTGAAAACACTGGCGGAGCTGGTTCTGAGTGGACCCTGTATCATCTTTGAGGGCACTCTCTAAGGCCACCCCTGCGATTTTTTGCTTACACGTTTGGGTGCCCGCCCTCAAAGCTTGGGGCCCCGTATCATTGATATGCGGTAACTATGCCCCTGATTGGAAATAGCATTAATTTGTAAAACAAGAAATGGAATGCTGTTAAAAAAGTGCTCTAGTTAATATTTTCTAAGAAAAATGACATTTCTTTTTAAAGATTCAAATCGAAACTTTATTTCCATAATAAGCATCCTTCTATGACAATTTCAAATACAATTTGTATCTAAGAGATATGAGCAGAAAGAAACTTATTAAAATTTCGCATATTTCTATCAAACAAAGAGAATTAGATCGATAAATAAATAAAGGTAACAAAGATAAATAAAACAAATATCCCCTAAAACTCGAAGAAAAAAAAATACTTTTTCTAAATTTCAAATAAAGATCTACCAAATTCTTTGTGCAAAAATTAAAACCCCCACCCATATTTCGTTTCCCTTCTTAATCTTATGGGCATTGTTTATGAAAGCTAAGACAATGTAGACGTATTTGTCAAGAGATAATTTGAACGTTTTCTTCCTAAAAATCCGGAGCCTTATAACGATGATTTTATAGAAAAGTTGAAATTAATTACATGATTTCTAAGCTACAATACCAATTTCCACAAAAAGGGATAAATGTCATCCGAAACTAGGAAACAGTAAAATTCTACAATAGAATTACCTCAAAAATGTTGTACTCAAAGGCCTACCCTGAAATACAGTAATTCATGTGACAAAATATCAAGTGCATTACACTCAATTATTTTTCATATGAATGGGAAAAACTCACATAATAATTATACCCAAATTAAGCAAATATATCCTATGTTTTCCGACAAATCTAGACTGATTAGCCTCATCATTTCTGCAGAAAAATGTATTTTTGAGTAGATTCCAGAACTATATATACTTAGAAATGCAATGCACATTTTGATACCTATCCACTGGCACGGCTTTCAAAAAAAAAAAAAAATGTCTCCGCACCCAATTTTGTGCGGCAGTGACAGAACCTTATTCAAATGTTGAAACTATTTGTAGAAAACTCTTTCCCATTCTTTCCTCACCCCCCTCCCCGTTTGCTGACACGTTTTTCCTCTCTTCGATCTGGTTCTTCAAAGAGCGCATGCGCTCTCATACCGACTACATCTGTCAATCATTTCTAAACCACACCCCGTTGCTATAGTAACGATAGGTTTCCAGAAAACAAAAGTTATCTTTATGACGTCATCCGAGTTGCGAACAACGCCATCTGTTGGATAAAGCAGATTTGTGAAATTTCGAAAACGCTCTTAAACATTTGAAAAATTATAACTTCAGGTTCTTATTAAAATATGCAGTTATATTTTCATCTACCTCTCTGAAATTGGCACATCTTATTGGACTAAGTGAAGGCATTTCTGGACAGTGTAGCATTGATAATTAAAAAAATATATGCTATAAATTTAGGACTAAAACCGAGTAGTGAAAAATTGAAGCAAGCACTGAACATTCGGAACAGTAACGGGAAATTTGGGATAATGTACAATCAAGTTCAAAGGAAATTATTAAAGGAATTAAACATGAGAAAGAAAAAATGTATTAATCTTTCTTTTTAACAACCCCCAAATTAAAAAAAAAAAGGAGGAAGAAAAACTTATACATTTTTTTTTCATTGAAGTAAAATTTTCAGGAAAAATCAATCTCATTTTTTAAAACAAATATTTAATTTGTATATCTCAATACATCAATTTCAAATTTTTATTTCAAGAAATTATAATTCAATGAAAGAAAACAGCCACTGTCATGTAATAATATATTCCTATTATTAGAAATCTTATTTTTTTTAAAAAAAGAATTCTGTATTAAAAAAAATTTTTTTTTTCAAAACCTATAACAAAACCTTGTTTTTACTGGAATATGTGTTCCAAGCAAAATATACATTAAGGTATTTTGAAAATTTAGCATTATTTCCCTGCCATTAATAATTAATTTTGAAGTACTGAAAACTTATTTTAAAATCATCTCTACTCAATATAGCTAAAAAAAAATAATAATACTGTTTCATGAAATTTACTTTAAAATTTTTTTTTTAAAAAAAGTACATCAATACTACTGATGATTGAAATGATTATAATACTATACTTTTTAAAAAATGTTTTCAGTTTTATACTACAGAATTTTAAGTTTAATCACGTTTTAAGCATAGCTGAAATATGAATCTTATTGTGAACAATGTTTATAATGAATTTTGAGCAAAGTAAGAACAGAACTGAAAAATAAATTATCCCCTTTATATATTAGCTAAATCACAATATAAACATAATTTTGGACTGTTTTTTAACTGAAAAATAATATGGAATTCAAGTCAATTTTTGTTTAGCATAAGCTGAAAATAATTTTAATTCTAAACAGTATTTAAAAGGCAATGCATGTAATTCCTACCATTTTATAACAGTCAATATGATATAGATAAATATAAAACACAATTTTCTTCTTTTATCATTAATACATATATATAATTATTATATTATATATATATATCAATACTTTTCTAGTTATGTTTCTTAGAATCTGTTTTCTATCATTTAGCTTTGTGGGTAGTATAATTTTGTCTTATTATTTTTTTTCTCCATTTTATTATACTATATATAATATAAGAATTGCTCTAAATGAAAATATGATTTAATTTCAGCTGCAAAAGTTAAAAGGATTTTGTAACAATAATCCTCAAGTGTCTGTTTAGAAAAAAATTGCTAAACCTGATTCAAATGTTATAAGGATTAATAAAAATTCACTAAAAATTGCAAATAATCAAAAACATATCAATGAACTAAAATATTTTACTCTTCTATTTTAAGTCTACAATATAGATACAGTTTTACATTTGTTTTTCCAGTTTCATTTAATATTTTTAAAAATTTAATCTTAATTTTTATTTTATAAATATACCATATTTCTAATGAACTTGTATACAACAAATAAGCAATAAAAACATATTTATATCTTAAAATTCAAACAAAAATTGAAAAAACATTGAAATTGTTCAGTAGTAAAGTTATAAACAATAAACGCACAATATTTATAATAGGTTATTAGATTCACACATACTGAAACACACACTCAACACAGCATATTTAAAAAATACAATACATTGCACCTTTTTATTGTAATTATTTTGAAAGTAGCCAATAATTCATAACGAGCCAAATATAGCAACCCCAAAACAGAGAAATTTGAATTCCAACTCTGTAAAAAAAAAAAAATAGGAATAGGTGCTGCCAACGAAATTGCGCATTACACGTCCGGCCTTGTTTGTTCCTTTTATCTATCCGACTTAACACTAACAGCGCAGCGCGATTGGTTGGGAGTTTTTGTAAAAATGAAACCAGATGAGGGTTATTTGATATGAAAATGAATATATTGGATATAAGGTCTACCATATTTGTAAATATGGAAACTGTATAATGTTCATATGGGTAGAATGTCATATTTTTGAAGATGTATTGATCAAATTTCCTTTTAGGGCGGCAGTCCCCGAAACCTTGGCTGTAGTAAGAAGACATGTATGGAGGCTGATAAAGAAGGATAATGTCGTGTGAAGAATTATATGTAAATTTTTTTTATTTTATTAGTGCTTAAGTGAAGTGCATGATCAGGGTTTTTTGGTCTTCATTGTTTCAAGGTATTTTCCTTGATCCTCACCCGAATGGGTTACACTGTAGGGATGTTCTGTGCAAGATAGTTTATCAGTAGTATAGTGTCCTTTAGAGTAGTGAATTTTGTAGGTGCTAGTTTAATTAAAATTGATAAGTTAGTGAGTTAAATTTTTAATGCATGCTCATCGTTTTTAAGTGTTAAATATTTAACGTAATTTCTATCGGGTCGTTTTGACCCTCGGATAAGTCATGTTTTCTTCTCGGAGGGAGTTGTGACGAGGTAACAGCGCGGCTACATCTATACGCGTCTCTACTAACCCCTTCAGAACTCTTAAAAAAATTAGCTATTTCAACCAACTTTCTCCAAGTGGAGAAAGCGTGATTATGCAAATTAAGTGTATTATATAAATTCTGTATTCCGGGGTTAGTTGGCGAGTTTGTTGGTTAGTGTGAAGGATCGTGAAATGATTAAGTGCATTTGGAGTTTATCAATGGAAGATTACTGAGAGTGGATCAATCAACGGTGATCAAATCCAGATAAGGATCGCCTTCAAGGTTCAAGTGTAGGACTTGACTTCATAACAGTAACTTATTAGATTGTTATTGTGTCTGCTTGATATTTTGGTGACAGTAAAACAATTAGAGTGAATCATGACTGCTGATTATTCAGTTTCTCCCACACACCTAGCCGGGTCTGAGGGTAGACAATGGGTTTCAGAAGGAAACAGGAACCGACAGGCATTACAAAGTGATATAATGCTTAAATATACCACATGATTGACATAAAACCACATCTTCTTCTTCAGGGGGAAGTTTTCAATTTAACAATATTTAAATTAATAGAATTTCCCCAAGAATTTCAGACTGCCTCTCCCCAGGGTGTTCTCTCTCAAATTTGGGGTGGAGCGAACCAAACCTACTGGCACCTGCATGGTGTACAAAGCTGTGGCTAACGACCGACGTAAAATAAATCCTTGCAACGATGAATTTCGAGGTCATCAATCAGGTGGCATTAGAAACAAGATATGTACCATTTTTGGACCCTAAGAACAAATAAGAGAAAAAAGGATCTTAAATAAAGCTGCATCAAATTTAGCAAGTTGTAAGGGTATGTTTTTTTTTTTAATGATGAGGGATTTGGTGCAAAAGAATCTATTATCCCTTTTTGTAAATGTAATTGTTCATAAATCAATAAATCTAAAATTTTATCCTGTGCAAAAAAAAATGTACTTTCTTTATTTGATATTGTTTTTTCTAAAAATACTATATGGTTTTCAAATGTTTTAAAGTTCTTCTATCAAACATTTATATCTTATTTATTCAGAATATTTTTTAAAAAAAACTGTATGTTCACTATTCCTTAGAGTGAGTACTTCTAGTTTTAGACAAGTCATGTTATAAAGCTATGGATAGTTAGAAAATTTCTAAATTTATGATTTTAATTAACAGATTTTGTGAGAATCAGAGACAAGATTTTTTTTAGCATTATGCACTTTGAATACAATATGTTATCTTGTCCATTCAGAAGTCTAATATTAGTTTGGACTCCTGGTGTTCTGTAGATCTCTCCAAGTTATAAATAAAATATACTTATTTTATTATTATTCCCAATTCCTTAAACCTATCCTTTTAAACAATGCATAATAAATTTTCAGCCTCAAAATAAAAAGAATAACAATACAATTTTTAAAAAAAGATTTATGATTTTTCTTATTATAATTACTTTGATCTTTTTAAGGTCTCATTAAAATAAAGAATAAAAAAAAAAGAATTTATATGATTTAATTTTCAATCAAACACGAATTTTTTGTAGGAAAGAAAAACTTCAATCCCTTTCCCCATGATGCAAGAGTTTGATTTTGTAAAATGATAAAGTTAAATGAAATGAGGAAGATAAATATTCTGAAAAATTACAGTCCTATGAAGAACAGAGTTTCAACACAATTACTGACCTTGTTTAGCTGAATGTGACACAGTTTTTAATAACAGTAAATTTTTATATACATCCAAATATATTTTTAATTAAATAGTAAAAAATAATTAAGCTAAAGTAAATGTATTTAACATATAAAGATAGACTTTAAAAAAACAATTTCACTGTATTTTTGAGCCTCAAAAGTAAAAAAGAACATTTTTAATAAGAACATTTTAAGAAATGTATTTCTTAAGAAAAGAAAACACAGACAAAATGAAGTCAAACTTAAAATGTTGGTAACAATCTTGACAATATTTAAAAACTAGATTCAATTACGCAGTGAAACTATTAATAATCAATTTGTAGTTCATAGACTTATTTATCTCTACAATCAAATTGAATAAAAGAGAAGTTGTATTTAAAAAAGTTACACTTTAAATTTAAATGAATACTTACATTATTTTTTATGTATATTTTATTCATTAGATATAAAGCTATAAACAAAACCTTCATCACTTTTGGTCATTTTTTATATTTTTTTCCAAAATAACAATACATACAATGACAGTTTGGAATGCATAGCTGATGAACTAATAAATGAAGTATAACTGGAAGACAAAAACTTTGGGGATAAAAAAAAAATACCCTACCTTCAGGAAGAAAATAACTATACACTCATGCATAGTGAAATTCACTCAGTCAATTGAAAATTAATTAATTAAATTAAATTAGATTAATTCATCAAATTCACTTTAATGCCCTTTCACTTCACATACAAAAAGTTCTGTCACATTTTGTTGACTAAAAAAAAAATTCAGCATTAGCAACTCTTCAAACAACATAGTTTCTAAGTTTTGTTCTCTTTTGTTTAACTTTTAAATATATTGCCTGCTTAAATCCTTACATAGATTTAAATATGTAATGCATTTAAAAAGAGAACAAAACTTAGAAATTATCATATGCAAAGCATTTAAATGCTTTACCAAAATCAAATCACAACAATGATTCATAAAGTGATTTATTGTGAACCACTAAATGCCTTTTCAGGTGGGCATTTTGCTTGAAAGATTTGTGACAAATATCACAAACAAAGTGGCGTTCACCAGTGTGCACCAAAATATGCATCTTCATGGCTCCTTTGTGTGCACTTGAATAAGTACATAATGAGCACTGGTAAGTCAATACACCTCTCTGTCTTATAGATGAAAATGTTGCTGCTGCTTTGAAATCTACAAGTTGAAAAAAAAAAGGTAGTAAATACTCAAAAAATACAATAAATCATTTTTAAAAGTTAAATTTTCCCAGTATTAGTACAAATGAAAATATTTCTATTCATTTTATTTTTCAGAATATGGGCAAATAGTTTGTGTAAATTTTAAATACTTGAGTTATTAACTATGAACCAAAGCAAATATTTGACTATTATTTGTTTTGTAAAATGAACACTGTATAAATGGAGAAAAAAAATTAAATGTATTATTAAATATGAATCATATAGTCATGATTCATTATTTTTTGTATAAAGAATACACAGAGAATCACACACAGCAAATATTTGGTTTATAAAAAAAGCTGGTTTTTCTTTATAATTTAAAAATAATATAAAAGACTGAAATCTAAATTACTGATCTAATATTACTGACATCTAAAAAGAAAAAGCTAAGTGACTTTTATTTTAATATGTTTATGAAAATAATTCCTTATGTATGAAAGAGTTATATTCTTAAAATTTTTTTTTTAATTTATAAGAATTTTAGTGAAATTTCCATATATATTTAGCATTTCCCCTTTAAATATAAGTATGAAAATCTTCTGTTCATTTCTCTCTGAATTTTCCCCCAATTCCCTTCAGACATCTCACTTTTGTTTGATAACATCCCACTTTTAGGAATTACAGCAAAATGAACTTTTTTAACTTTCATTACAAGTCAGCAAGTATGTTTTAACAAACTGAGAGACAAACATAATTTTTCAAATATTATTATTACCTCATTGAAGCACATGGAGAAAAAATCAAAAGGTATCAAAAATCTATGCCAAAATGAAATTTTAAACAATGAGCTGATAGTAAAAATTCAAAATCCTACATAATTAGATTCTACAATTACAACTATGATGCAGCAAACTGTTAACAGTTGAGATTCTTACACTAGAAGAAAGTTTTTTCACCACTGATCTCAAAAGTTTTAACAAATGCACAAAATAAAAAAACATTAAAAGGCTGAATTATGTGAGATGCAGAAATTCTACATTATATGAGATTTTAACTACAATTTACAAGTTTTTTAATTATATATACTCGTGTATGCTTTAATCACCTGGAGATGTTAAAGTTGTCTTTCTACCTGATATTAAAAAACAGAAATTAAATATTCCTATATTCTATAAATTTGGGTAATTAAATCACATAATACATGTCCATCGTATCTGAAATTAAAAAAAGAAACGAGCCTTACAGTAGTCGCATACAATGTGTAACCTGAAATGTTATCGTGGTAAATTCGCAATAGCAACTTAAATCCTGAAAGAAATTAATCGAGTATGATTGGAAATAATTTTCTATGGAATAATTATATCTTTAATGAAAATTTTATTTAATTAACACAAAGAGTAATGCAATTTTTATCAAAAATAATTATTCTTGTTCAATATGGGGAAGAGCGGTAATGATAATTTATGATAACTAAAATATGACACATATACTTGTGTTTTCAAAGTATTTAAAAACCGTTGAAAAATAGCGTCAATAACAGTACCACTGTTAGTTGACGAAACATTTCGATTTGTGTTCATTTCGAGCTTGAGTTCATCATTCAAAAAAGCTATGAGTGGCTCGGCTTCTAGCAAACTGAAGTTAACTTTAAAATCACCACTCAAAATCATGGGAAGCGAGTGATAGTTTTTTTTTTCTTAAAAAAGAGCAGAATCACCTACGGTATACGGTAAAAGTAAAAAATGCAGGAAATCTTTAATTTTTTTAACCGTTTGATTTGGAGAAATGTATACAACTACTGAAATCACTGCTTGTCCATTTTCAAATAAGCATTTTGCCGCACGCATGTCCCCAATATTTTGACTAACAACACCCAGTCCACTTGTTTGACGACAAGTAATATCCATATGTCGAGCCACAACATGTGAGTTGTTCTGTTTGCGATAGATCGCAACACCAGCTGCTCTGTGGCTCGGTCGTTTAAATTGTACGCAGCAATTGAAGTCAGGTATCGAAACACGTTCGTCATTGTCTAACCACGTTTCTGCCTAAAGGACTTAGCCTCTTCACTGATCGTAAAGTGAGAAAACAAAAACAAAGATCCCACGGCCTAGACCGGTGGGGGATGGGGGCGGAGCCCCTCCCGAATGAAGGAGAAAAAACAGAACTTCACTGAATAGCACGCGCTCCCCAACTTCCTGTTACACATTTCCGTCCCTTTTCACGAAATCACTCCCACAAATCTCCAGCAATCGAGAGGAAAGATGTTACACATCAAAAATACTTAAGAAATATGCATACTATACTTTATATTAATGTGTTGTACATTGTAAACAATTTGAGATATATTGTGTAACAGGGATATATTGTGTATTGCTGGATCTCATGAGTAGCAAACAGAAAAAGCTTGCAATTCAAGGCTCATTTTTAACATAATTGAATTCAGATTTGATGTAAATGGGTAAGTGGCATAGTACACAAGGAAGCAACTGCATTGGAAATATTTAATATTGATACTTATGAAATAATACTACATTTTTCATTTCATACATGACGCCAGTTAATTATGCATTCTTAAATTTAATAAAAAAAGCATTTGATCTTATGAGCATCAGCAAATAAAAAAATATACTCTATCAAAATTATAAGCAAACAAATTTTTTTAAATTGCATACACTTTTTAGGGGAATAAATGCATTTACGGCTGATTATATTTAAACTCCCAAGTTCCAATCCAAAAACAAATGGATATCGATTTAAACCTTTACCTGAATTGGAAATTTTAAGAACACTAAACAATAATCGATAAAAGTAATGATAGAAAAAAAGCAATCAATGAAATAAAAATTTTATTTCAGATATATACTAATAACATTCGAAATTTCATTCCCTTAAAATATTTAAAAAGTATTACAATTTTATTGTCTTTACTTTTTTTTATGTGTAAGAAAATGTTATGGTATGATATTTTAAGTTATGATATATCTAATGTTATGATATTTTACATTCTCAAGTACTTTTGAAATAATGTCAAACACTTTGAAAATTGTTCTAAAAGAGACTTAAGAAAACATGTTTAAAAAATGAAATTAACATTAATTTGAATATTTTTTGACAATGTTCTAGAATAAAGACAATTTTTTCAAAGTAAAAAAAATATATGAAAAATTAAAAACATGAGTTAGAAGGTCCCCCCCCCCCAAAAAAAAGAGAGTATTTATGTCCAAAAGAAAAATACTAATAGTTATTAAACTTGTTCACCATATCAAAACATACTTTGAGTACAGATAACATTTTTGAAAAGCTTGATACTCAAGTTCAACATTCAATCAAAAACAATGTAATAATCTAAAATTTTAACATAATGATTATAAATATTAGAATATTTAACGAAAAGATATATTAAATGCCAAAATTTTTTTAACAAAAAGACTTCTGCAAATTTATTTTATACTAAGAACACAAGGATTTAATACATTTTTACAAGGTCAGATATGATGGTTTTTATAGAAATAGAAAATTATACTTTCTTATAAATCTTCTGTAAAAATTCATGGATAAATTTAGAAGTTTTTAACATATGTGTAATACATTATCTTGATATAATTAAAGCACCGAATTTCGCATGAACATGTAGTGGTATCATCTACATAAGCCAATAACAATCTCCATAGCAAAGTGATCATTTTGGTATAGTGGTTATTTTGGGTAAAAAAGTTAATCAGAAAGGTAGAGCAAAATAAAGAATATAATTAAAATGCAAAATAACACATAGAAAATATTCAGTTATTACAAAAAATTTTAAAGCAAAAATAACTTCTTCAAATTTTTTTTAACAAAAATGAAATAAAAATCATGATTTTGTCATCTGCAACAGGCAAATTATTAAAAGATAAAAAAAGAAAAGTAAAAAAAATTCATGAATTTAAAAAAAGAATTTAAGACCTGAAAAAAAATGATAAGTAAATAAAGGGATAAAAATACATTTACAAATTAGATATATAAAAATGAGCATTTATTTGGCAGGGGGGGGGGAGAACATTTAATTAAATAACAATTTAACAACAATCTTTAATTTAACAATTAAAGAAAGGAACATTTATGACAACTGTATAAAATTAGAGCCAGTTATGGTTTCAGGAAAATATTATTTTGAAATGGAATTCTGGTTTGCATTTTAAAGCACTCAATTAGGCTGTAATTTAAAATACATGATTATTTTGGATGACAATACAGTAATCTAGTTATAATTAATAACAATTAATTGATTATAAGTAATTATTCAAAGAATTACAAATACAGCCACGTTGGCATCATTTTTGGCGACTTAGCGACCATTTTGGCGACTTGCGTCAAAAATTGATAAGGTTTTTTTCTCACACATTTTAGAGCGCCATTTGAGCTGAAATTTTCTATACCCTATTTTTTGGGTAACAAAACGATAATTTAATTATAAATCATTAAAAGTAATTGACTGAAATTAATTATTTAAAGTATTACAGATACAGCCACGTTGGCCTCATTTTTAGCGACTTGGGTCAAGATTTTTTTTGTCACATTTCAAAGCATTTAGTCAAACTGAAATTTTATACACACGATTGTTGTGGATGACAATATGATACTTCAATGATAATTAATAAAAATTAATTGCCACTTAATATTGTGATTCTGTTATATGTATATACATATTTATATTAATTGTAACTATTTATTAAAAAGTAAATAAAATACACCCCCCCCCCTAATTCTTATTATTAGCTCACACACACTCTCTCTCCATATTTATTTATAAAAATATTTATCTTGTTCAAATTTTCAATCATTAATAAAATTCTTTCTATTCATAAAAATAGAAATAATGTTATCTTATGTTAAAAGAACATTAACATTAATATCTTAATGTTAACACTTTTAACATCAATATCTTAATGTTAAAAGACATTAAGTTTAACATATTAAATATGCAAAACACAGTTTAGATTGCAGAACTCTTATTAGACTTAATTTAAAATAAGCATGAACCAATTAAAATATTTTTATATAATTGAATTTCTAATTAATTTCAAATTTTTAATTCAAATATATCTTTTTTTACAATGTCCCTACATACAGACAATTTAGTTTTGTTCAGAATGATTTAAAATACAATTATTAAAATATTTCATTCTTAATTTGCATTCAGAAGGTAGATAGAAAAAAAATTAATTAATAAAATTTCTCCATGACAGGAAAATTTTTTTAAATACATCTAATTTCTAATTAAATACAACTTCTCTGAACAGAATTATAATATGAGATTCCAAATCAACAAATGTATGATACAAGTTATGTTTTAAAAAAAAAATTCTTTTGAAACAAAAAAAAAAAAATTAAGAGATTTCATTGAGGTACCATAAAAGACATAAATGTATGAGATATCTTTACAGTAAAAAAACCTATATTTCCAAATATTATTTTTTAATTTATTCTTTTAATTATAAAAAAGAAATTCAATTATAAAATTGTAGATTATATCAACAGAATAATATCGTAAGTTATATTTATTTAAAATGAGATTCAAAAATTTTAATTATCTTTATTTTTATAGCAAATTCTACAGATTGTATTAGTTTCCTAATTTTAAACTATCCACTAAAAGTAGATGATGATATTAAAGCAGTTTTTAAAATACAGACAATTTGATTGATTGAGTTAATGAGAAGAAAAAAAAAAAAGGAAAAAAAAAGGTATATTAGCAATATTCTTAGGTTTAATAAATATCAAATTATTTCATCTGTAAAATTATTTTTTTACTGATCACTACTTCATTTAAAAGTTCTCACAGTGCACTTGTGTGAGGATGAAAACATGACTCTTTAGAAGTTCCAAAAATATTTTATTCTTTAAAATCTGATTCTATGCAGTTATCTGCAAAATATGCAACAAAGTTGAAGCACAATAAATATCATGTGAAAAAATTCCTTTTCATTAAAAAAAAATAAAACATTTTATGAATTTCATGATAATTTACTTAGAAGTATTTTTCTTGCTCTTCTAAAACTTTGGTTTTGAATTTCAATCCTATAAATAAAAATATAACTTTTTAATACATAAATATGTACGTTTTAAAATTCTCTCAGTTAATTTCCTTTTTAACATTTTACTTTAGTTTAGTTTACACAATAAAAAATATATCTTAATTATTAAAAAAAAAATTCAAACAATATGCATTAAGATAATCTTTTCTTACTAACATCACATTCCAAAACAATCCAAGGGCTATTGGTGATGAATTTTGTATTTTGAACCACAGTTCAGTTATGAGAGCGATGCCTGTGTGTGAGCTGGCAAACCATACTACAAACTTCCATGCCATGCCAAAAAGAATACTTTGAATCACGATAGATTTAATACGCATCAGCCTCTCAACATGGCAGGTTTTCAAAGATACCAGGTCCAACACAACAATGCGAAACATGAGTTCACGACCATGGACACTCAGCGACTGTGACCACCACACTTAAGAAAAACACTGTCACACTGATTAATAAAATTAACACAGAAATGAAAAAGCTATAATTTATTCAATCAAATGACTAATTAAATAATGAAACTGAAATGTCAAGGCTTAGTTCAACATTTATGTTCAAGATTTCTTTTTTTGAACAAAGTATAATGCTTAGTAAAAGAAATTTAAACAATTTTTGCCTAATGGCTCCTGTGTACCCATGTTATTCTATGGAAATAAAAATTATTTTAATCCTATGGAATTTATCTTCATAAATCTAAGCTACTGAATTTATTGAAATCCAATAGAACACATTTAGAAGAATAAAAAAGGACAACTTCACAATTTGTTTATTTTTCTCCTTAATTTCAAAAAATATTTTATATATTAACTCACAGCACAAATTCAAATCTTTAAAAAAATATTTTTAAATGTTAGATAGAATTGTAAAAAATATGTAATAAAATAAGCGTCTTTTTCTCTCTCGCTCACTTTTGAGTGTCCTTTGTTGTGTTCGAAAAGTACATCTGCTTAGATTTGAGGAGGTAAATAACTTTAAAAAAAGATTAACTTTATACTGCAACAAGTTTAAACTGCTCAAAATTGTTTAACATCACTTTTATAATAACTTTTAAAAAGTTGAACACTGATTTTAAAGGAATGAACATTAATCAAACTAAACACATCCACCAAAACACAAAAAGATTTTATACATGCACTAGAATCCATGTAAGTTCTTTAAATTTTCATAATGTGGACCACTTCAAAAATTCTGTACAATGTGGTTAATTTATAAAAAAAGACAATTAGAAATGAAACAAAATCAACTAAATAATAAGGGGGGGGGGACCCAAATTTATAAATATTAATAATAAAAAACACAAAATAAGTAAGCATAGATATGCTGCATAATTATGCATTAGATGACCATGATACTTTGGGGATTATAAATAAATTTAATACTGAATACAAATAAAATAAATAAAATTAAGTATTATACCGGAGGAAAATATACTCACATATATAACATTTATTTTAAACAAAGCAATAAAGTAAGTAATCTGCTGTAGCCACGTGGTTTTGGCATAATCCTCAGTGAGTCTTCAATGTTTCGATCAAGCTGTATGTATGAATACTGGTATTGGTGAGGCATGAATGTGGAGAATGGAGTATCAACTCAAGTGTTGAACTCTTCACCTGATTTATGTGATTCAAAGCCCTCAGCTACATTGGTTGTAGTTAAAACCTTTTATCAGGTTGAAGTAGATAACCAGAAACATTTAACAAATAAGTAAGCAAACACACATTGCAAAATTAAAGTATTAAGTGACAGTGGCAATTTTGGTCACTAAGCAAACAAACTCATTATGAAATCCAATTCAAAGTTTGAATTCCAATATTTGATGTAGTTTCAAATCCAACAAATGAAATTTATGATTCAAATATGGCTGGAGAAAAATACCAAATTGTTCTGACATGCAGAGATATGCACATAGCTAAAATCACCTCCTAACTCTCCGTATAATGCTTTCTCACTCTCTTTAAAAAAAATCTAGTTTGAGTAATTGAAATATAAATGAATTAGATTGATATATTTTACAATTTCAAAAATTTGATGCAATAAAATTCTGACAATATCTCAAACAAAATGTTGTTCCCCAGCCTCTTTAATATGAATCAGCTGATGATTGCGAAGATGGGCTTGCTGAACAAATCTTTTCCCACATGTTTTACATCCATATGGACGTTCTCCAGAATGAATCCGCAAGTGAGTTTTCAAATGGACTTTTTGGCTGAAGGATTTATTACACACAAAACAAACATGAGGACGTAATCCAGTATGCGTTTGCATATGAGTCTTGAAGTTTGTACTATTCATTGTCTTGTATGGGCAATAAGAACAAGTCACAGCACCTTTTGTCTTCTGTATGGAATAATTGACAATCATTGTATCTAGGAGAAACAAATCTTAATCAATAACAATTCTATAACAATATGAACAGAAATATACTAGCCATTCACAATATCGAAAACCTAGATGAAGAGAAAAACCATAAAACATGAAACTTATTTTGTGAACAAACGATAAACATGGTACTTTAATAAAATTTCAATACATATTTTTTTTGGGAAAATTTTAGTTAGTAGATACAATTAGGGATATTTCTTTGATTCAAAGCTTGGAGAAAATCAGAAATTCTACTTTGGTTAATTTTTATATTAATAACACTCTTTAGACATACCTCATCATTTTCAAATTGGAACAAGCATAAAAAACTTCTGAAATGATACCTTACATTCTCCTAATTCCTGCAACATCATCAGGTAAGGAGAGGCTCATATTGTAACACAATGACCATCAGCAGAGATGAAGATCAAATCTGTACAATAACTTAGAAATAGCTTTTGGTAAGACTCCCCCCCCCCCAAATGTACACTAATTATAGTTATTTTCCAAGTATAGATTTTTAAATAAATTTCTACATATAAAAAAAAGATATGATAATTCATGACATTTTTAAGCTTATCAAGGAATCACTTACATAAAATAAAATAGGGTCAAACATGATACTTAATTCAATATTTACAATTTATTTTTCTGTAAAAAATTTGAATCAAACCACAAACTAAATACTATGCTGGATCTACAAAAATATATAAAGAATTGAAGTAAATGTTTTTGAAACAGTCTTTACAGAAAAAATAAAATGCGTTACTTAAATATAAATTTAATTATCACTAAAAAGGTTCAAAGGAATAGTAGATGCTTTAATAAAGTGATGGTTTTAAATAAATGTAACAAACTATCAAGTCCTTTGATGACAATAAAATGTAATAAAACATTCAACACAATACTAAATGTATATTTTGATCTATAGAAACAATTCCTTTAATTCAGCAAATAATTCTTTCACGCCCTTATTTCGATTCCCATACACAAAAAATAAATTCTTGATAATTTTTTCAAACATTGAAAAACATCAAAACCTATGGTTAAGCCCAATCACAATACCTCATAACGCATACATATATGTAATTTAATAAAAAAATTGATAGCACTCTTTTTGATACTATCCAAGTAAATAATAAAATGAGATATCAAAATACAAATTTGATTAAATTAACAGTTACAGTAGTTTTCTTCAATACATTTCACATACGGATTTACAAATTATTTGAAGTGAAGCAAAATAGAATTTTAGGTACCTATAAATCAAAATGGAAAACTTGTACAAAATAGAGCAAAATCTCCTGAAAACCTGTTAAACAATTTTGATTAATGAAAATATGAATGATTCAAATAGCTTGAAGGTTGAATCAAATGAGTGGATAAAACAAGTTAAATCATTTCAAAAGAAAGTTCTCTATGAAGTTGATTACATCCCTTTTCAAAAAAAATTATAAAGACAAAAATATTTTCTTTTTATAACAGTGTAACTTTTATCAGTTTTAAAGAGAAATATAAATTTATCTTCATAACTGATATTATGAATAAATAAACAGTAAAATTTTTTACATACAAATTATAGAATCTTTAAAAACAGCACATTTACATATTTGATTAGAATATATACTAGTATAAAGCAACTAAATAAAAATTTACATGAGATATATAAAATACAGTGTATAACAAATGATAGAAATTTTTTTCTAAAAAACACTTATAGTATGCATTCCAGAAAACATACAAAGATCGCTCTTTAATTGTAGCATTTTAATATAAAGAAATAAAATCAAATGAAAATTGTAAAATATATGTCCCAAACACACACATCTAAATTACTACTTTAATTCTTGAAAAAAAAAAACACAAACAACAGCAAAATTTAAATAAGAAATGCATTAAGTCTCTGAATCACTAAAAAGTCTGCTCAAGATATCAATATATAATTTATCATCCAATACTTACATCAATCAAGGCAGACAATTCAAAAATCAGACATCAATTTATAACATTTATAAACACAGATAATTCTTAAAAATTTATAACAATTAATATCTAGTTTGTGAGAATAGAATTTTCTCTTAGAACATTCACATTACAAATAAAATATAACACTACGTTTAAAAATAAAAAAAATTATAATACCAAAAATTTTAAAAAAAGTATTAATTGCTAGGAATAAAAACATTTAAATATACTTTGAAAAGAATACATTTCATTTATTCCAACATAGAAGAAATTCGAATCATATTTTTAATGGTTCAATAATAATCTGAATGTACTTTCATTATTATTTCTCTATATAAAACTAACATCATACAAACACACAAATAATCCAACTGTTTTGTTTTAAGGTTCATCCACATTACCAGATTACTGTCTTAAAATTTTCTCACAGATAAATATGGATATAATATTAATAAAATTATTACTTGTAGCTAATACTTAACCATAATCTTCCAAAGAAAGTAGGTATTAATTGTGATTAAGGAGTCACTATATGCAGTATTTTCCGTATCTCATTTTTGTTGAAAGATGGTTAAGTGTAAGCAATATTCTTTAAAAAAAATGGACATTTATTTTGTGCAATTATTGTATGGCAAACAGATATTGCACATATTAATGAGAATATTTTTTTAAAATTCTGATTAGTTTTTCTTGAAAAATTTCCAGCCCATTATCCAGCAATTTTAACCCATAATTTTTTAAAAACATTGATTAAAAAAAACACCTTTCATTACAAAATTAATTTATATAGTACTAATATGTGTGCAGAGTTTTTTAAAAAAAGGGTCAAATATACCTAAGCAGTTTTTTCAGAAATATCCCTATTGTCTTGAAATTTACATTTTAGAGAAATTGAAATTCAAAGACAAATGGAAGAGACTTTTCACAAATGTAAATATACTTTAAAAAAAAACATTAAAAAAACCAATAGTTTAACTCAAATTTTTTTTTTCAATGAATTAAAAGCAGGTAAAGATGAACTTTCTTTTTCAAAATCTGCTGAACAATGGTACCATAATTTACAATTTTTATATATCAATGACTTAAAACATCAGTCTAAAGTTTCTATATATATGTGAGTATTTAAAATGTATTTGGAGCAATTTGTTAAGCTTTGAAATATAAATCAAACAGATATCCTGAAAATAATTTTTAAAAAAAATTTATGGAGTAAAAAAACTAAGACATTATTTATAAAAACTTCATTTCAGTACAATAAAATTATTTTTAAAGTATTTTAAACAAATTACAAAAACTGACATACAATCCGCAAGAAAAAAAATACATTCAATATATTACAACAAATAATTAAAATAATGGTGATTTTGTATTTATTTTTAATATTAGTTGTGTTTTATTCAGAACATATAATTAATATGTTATACCACTAATACAAATTAATAAAATAATTGATACTTCAGATAATTATAAAAGAAATCAAAAATTAAACACTTAATAAAAAGTAAATGAACATTTTTTTCCCCAAAATTTTTGAACAAATACCATTTAAAATTTATTTTTCACATGAGTTACTTCATGACTCAATAAATGCTGCCTCAAAACAAATTTTTTGTTACAAATTTCACATTGATAAGGACGAATTCCCATATGAAATTTTAAATGTGTTTGTAAATGAGCCTTTTGACGGAATGATTTACCACAAATACTGCAAACATGTTGACGCTCTCCAGTATGAACAAGCACATGCCTTTTTATATTAGTCTTGATGTATGAGCTATATGAACAGTAAGAACATAGATAGATAGTTCCTTCTTCGTTTAATTCAGAGACGAAGCCTGAAAAATGAAAATTTTAGACAAAAGAGAAAGTTGGTTGCAACAATAATATAACCAGACTTTTCTTAAAAAAGCAACATATACTTTTACCTTGACTTAAAATCATAAAGAACAAAAAAATAAAAAAAAAATAGTAAATTAAGAAAAATAACCACTTTATATAAACAATATCTAATTTTGAAAGATAAATTTTTTATATGAACACACAAATTTAATAATCTGCTTGAATTAAATCAATATTGAAAATATAATTTTTTTTTACGATTTGTTTGCAAGAATGAAACTTTGTTATAAATCGAGAACCAGTAATTAATTCAAGATACCAATATTTTTACCATAATTTTTTAAAAAAATATTAAGATGCATAGCTTCCTCAAATTTTAGAAAAGTCAATTACTTAAAATTTTGTCAATTTGATTTAGTTTTGATATAACAATAATTTAAATTAAAAACTATTCTTTAGAAATATTTCTCTAAAAATTTTTTTTAATGAAAAAGATATAAAACTTTGCTGATGTTCTGAAAATTACAAAATCAATATTTTGAACAAAAATATATACCATGAAAAACTAATTTTTGAAAATGTATTAGATATAGTTAATTTAGATATATAAATACATAAGTATCATACATTGCTAAAGTTATGCTAACTTTAATATAATGAACACTCTATAACAGGGGTGGCCAACCCATGGCACAGATGAGTTCTAAGAGTGTAACATGAAGACTTATTGAAAAACTGCAAAATTTGAAAAAAATAATTTTGTTAATGTTTTATTGAAAGGTAGAAAAACGAAACATCAAAATTTATTTTAAATACATTTAGTTAAATTACAATAGAAAATTATAATGTAGACAGCACTCATTCATTGATATGTGCATTGGTTTTCCAAAGGAAATGCAATCGTGAGATTCTGGAATTTGAAGGAGCATGCCTTACAATATTTGGAAGAAAACAAAGTACTGCCCAGCTTGCTTCTGAAGAATGAAGATAAGCTTTGAGATTTAGCTTTTCTTACCAATATTACAAGACATTTAAATTTTTTAAGATTACAAGGAAAAGATTGTTCTTTTCCAATCCTGATTGATCATATATATTTTGTGAAAACACTTTTACTTTTTTTATATCGATTTTGGAGAAAAAAGACAAACTGATGCACACTTAAAATAACCCAATTTTGTTAGCATCTTCGAGAACTAATCATAATGTAAAAACTCTACAAATTGAATACTCAGTAAAAAATCTACAAATTGAAAAAACACATTAAGGAAGTACTAACTGTTAAATAGTTACTTAGAATTAAATTTTTTTCTGTGGTTACTCATTTTTATTTCATATCTAATCTAACTGATTGAAACTAAAAAAAAAATTAACAATAAAACTTTTTGTATTTTTGTCTTATTTATTATATTACCTTTAAATTTTTACTCCTTAGACTTACATAAAATATGTGCTATTTGCCTAAAAATTCCACATTAAGCCTATAAGTAACATTTTTTCATCTTTTCATATTCTTTTATTTGTTGGAAAAGTTTGAAGTTGGAATGCATAATTATTTTTTATCAGATAGCGGCACTCTTCTCAAAAACGTTGGCAACCACTTCTCTGTAATTAAGCCTTTCAGAAAAGAGCTTTATTTTTAATATATATCATAAATATTGCACCAATCAAAAATGACAGCAAAAAATTAAAATAATATATCCATTAGTTTTTAAGAAAAATCCTTTATTTCCCACACACGTCAAATTCTATTTTTTTCAAACAAAACTAGAATAATTATTATTAAACAAATCACACAAAAAAGTTGTTTATAAAACTGCATTCCTATTAATATTGCAACAAAACAAAAAATGAACTATGATTAATAGACCAAATAACTTTAAATCATGATCATTCATTAAAATTTAATTACATTTAATGTGCTCCAATACTTACATTTCCACAATAGCTTAGTCTTATTGTAATAGAATAAACATAAATATACACCAAAGATCCCAAAGCTAAAATACTAATAATCAAATAACGACAGATATACAATTAAAACTGAAAACACATTTCGGTAATTTTTGTAAACACTGCATAAAAATATTTTTCTCTGCATAAGTGTTCAAAAGACAAGAACAGCTTATTATATTCAGAGAGATTATGTTTAAAAAAAATGTTAGTGTACTGGAGAACATTTAATATATCTGGAACAATAGAACCTTATACCTTTGAACATAAAGTTCGTCAATTTTTTCAGTTTTTGGTCCAATGCATCTACCATTTAGAAATTTGAAGAAATAAATAAAACCACTTTCATACTCAATACTAACTAATCCAAAAATATTGGTTTATATATAAATCCATACACATATACAGTTTTCTTAAGTGTGAATTGCAAAAGAAATTCTATTTTATTTTGTAAAATAGTCAGCATTACTTTTTGAATTTTTTACAAAGGAAGATGAATCAATATTTAAATCTCAGCAGCCTGTTTCAAAAATTTCCCAACAAATCTTCACCTGTTAAATGTTCAAAATTTTGATTCATATTAACAATTATGCATACATATAACTATAACAAACTGTTAAAAGCATTTAAAAAGTTAAGAGCCTAGAATAGTATGGATTTAAATATATTAAAATATAAAAAAATTTGAAATTATACATAACAGAACAAAAACAAATATTTAGAATGAGAAAAATCAGAAGAAATGAATCACAAATTATCTTCTAATACAGCCCCTTATTATGTTATATTGGTTCTAATGCTCTGTTCATGGGATATGTGTCAACAAATGTCTTCTAAGGATGCTTTCTTGAATGAAACTCAAGCCACATATAAAGCAGGATTTAGGACGTTTCTCAGTATGAAGTGTAACATGGTTTTCCAAAATTGTTTTCCATGGAGTTCTGTAGTTACAATATGAACAACGATGAAGAGCCACAATCTCCCAGCTAACTGAAATAGATGCATTTTTTAGATTCAAATTTATAACCCTGTAAACAAACAATATAATTAAATAAAGAAATCAATACACATGAAAATATAAAATCTTTAAAACAAAGGAAATAAAAATCATATGCAATGTCCATAATAACACAAAACATGTATGCATATTAGATCAAATAAATCAAATGAAGAGACGTAATATTATGTTAATTATTCCTAAAGCATACTTTCGGTTTAAGTCCTACCATACATTTTTGGAACTTAACAGAAGAATTTGCTTTTCTTTTATGATGCTTTTCATGAAATCTTACAGAAACAAGTTCAAAAATTAAACAATCTCAGCAATTTTATTGTGACTTCTGGTTTTAATGTTAAGGTAATATGGAAAGAAATTACAATTATTACCAGAAAAGAAAAGGACATTAAACTAATAACATCTGGAAGTCAAGGAAAGAAAGCACCAAGTTAAACAGCTATAATGAAAACACACATGCAGAACAAAATACTTTAATATTTACTTGATACAGAAGGGAAACTTTGATTACAAAAAATGAACTATTATTTCAAAGCAGACACCAGAGCGTATACATTTTATAGCTATCTAGAAATTGCAGATGACCTCCAACAGTTCATGTTTAAATTTATTGATATATATATTAAACAAAAAATGTTAGAAAAAAATCTCATCTTAACTGAAGGTTTCCAAAGATGCACTGAGGCACCATGAAGAATGCCTAGTGACTCCTGGCTTTATTTTATACAGAGACATGATTTGTGTTTAAAACATTTGGCTATATTTTCATTAATGTTTATCATTAATTTTTGTATCATTTCTTAAAATAATAGTTTTGTAAGTTCTTCTTAGATTTTATATTTGTCAACTGTTCATCTAATTGTATTTAAATATTTCTATTTCTCCTTTGAATCTAAAATACTTCTTGCTTTTAATTCCATTTCTTAAAGTGCTACTTATTATATCATTTAGTTCTTTCAACTTCAATAATTCTATGTTAATGTGTCAGATGTGTACTCAATTATTCTGATATATAATTTTCGCTGATATAGGTCAGTTTATATTGATTGCTATATTTGGTGCTGATATTTTTCAATATATGAAGCCCTTGCATCGAAGTCACTTTGTCCTTTGAATTTGTATTAGAAATGTGTTGTAGATGTAGTAAACTTCATAAAAAGATCACTGAAAGCAACGTTTCTCAAAAGGCTACGTGAAGACAATGCTACCCTACTACACTACTGCAATTCACTATGACTTGCAACTGGAAAAATCCTGTCTTGTGTATTTGACCTGCATCAAGATATTCACACTTTCTGCAAGATAAAGACCATGTGAAAGTTAAATATTTTTCTCAGCTAGAGATTTGCTGAAACTAGCTTATTCATATAAGAGATATGAATTTATCTTTACTGGGCAAAAATATGCATATCTTAATATTCTGTGATTTTTAAAACTGTGTGGTCACCAATCCCAATGATTTTCTAATTAGCTATTAGGGTTTATTATTATTTATATACTTTTTTGCCAATTAAAAATCATTTAACTTTTATACCAAATAAATGTTTTCATTCTGTGTTTGATTAATCTTATAGCAAAAATATTGTAACTGGGTGCCATGGAAAAAATTAAAACTGTAAATGAGCTGTGTTAACTTACAGTTTTATAGCCCTTAAACACTAAATTCTTTTCAGAAATATTTAACCATTTTAAATGAAGGACAGATGGACACTAATTAAAAATGCATCATGCAATAAAAAATTCTACAAATTTTAATTGAAATAATAGTATGATTGTTTCACTATGGAACAGAATTATTTTTGAGTAAAATATCTAAATCTTTACAAACTGTTTAAAGAATATTTGCATTTTCATTTGAAGTTTAAGATTTATACATCTGAAAAGATGCCAGATATTTTAATATATTTTTTTTAAAAAATCAATTTAGTAATATGAAATTATATTTTGATATCTTGCAAGCAAAAAAGATCCGGTGGTAAATTTTTTTTTCTCAGAATTCTTTCTTCAATAAGCAAAATTTGCCTTTTTTTGTGAAACATGCAGCTTTTTTAAGAATCAAGATTTTGTTTTATGTAAAATTGCAAGTTAACACTTGACACTTTAAATATATATTTATTTTTATACAAAAAAAGTTAAAATGATAAATTATATAGAACAATTTTCTTTTAAGTTTATTGCATCTAGCTAAATCTATGAAAGAAAAAAATATTACTCTGAAAACATGCTGAAATTTAAAAGAAATAAATTAGCAAACATACCACAAAATAACAAAAAATCCCAGAATTTATAATGCATTCAAAATTATTCCATGTATATGTAACAAGATAATTTAAATTAACTGACTATAGGCACTGATTTCTTAATTTTTTTAGTTTCCTTTATTGTTTCTTATGAAGTAAATTTCTAATAAGGTAAAATGACTCGTTGATGCTCTATACATGCAACAATATACCTAGAAATGCAATTAGTTTTCTTTAATATCCAATAAAAAAAATAATAGTACAACTACACTAAGTAAAAGAAAAAAATTATTTATAATTGTTTTTCAAGTGATTGATAATAAAGTGAAAATATAGCACAAAAATTTCAAAATAAACATTGTTCTGATAATAATATTTACTAACACATATTTTGCATTTTCACAAAGAGTAAACTAATTGTTTATTAAAATAGTAAAAATCTTCAAGTCAGAAAAATCAGTTTTTTTTTTTTTTTTTTTGCAAATTTATGAAAAATAATTGTTTAATCAAAAGAAATTAAATAACTAAAAGCTTTAAAAAGCATCAGAAATAATAGCCATACAAAACTAAAACATGTCAATAATAAGTCCATATAAGTAACACAATACTAAAAATTATCTAATTAATAATACTTTTAACTACAATACTACTAATAATCACAATAAATAACAATACAATAATTATTTACAGTTTTTTAAATTTTCAGGTAAATGTTTTGAAGCTGTAAACAATGTGATAACCTGAACAAATTGCATGTGAACAAATAAAAAAGGTTTTCGAACTTTGCAATTCTGGAAAATTATTACACATTGAAAAAAAGTACACAATGAATAAACCTCAATCACAATTTAATAATTTGGTCAAAAAGCTAAATTTTTATTTTACTCAACAGGAACTTTTAACAATATTGCTTAAACTACAGGCAATTTCTTCACAAATTTGATGCCCATTTGATCAAATAGTACTAAGTAAAAATTTTATACACACTATATTTTATATAAGTATTGATAACTATAATAGTTACTTTTTATTGAAAATCAATAATAAGTTCAAAATCAAAAAGAAAGATTTTACAAAAATATGCATTAGTATACATACATTGTAGACAAACAAATTCTTGTTTTTTTTCAGTTAAAAAACCAAAACTACTTTAACTTTACCAAGATCTGATTTGAAATTTTACATTTTAAAAAATGAACAATGAAATTAAAGTCCATCACATTAAGTATTAAAAAGGAGCCAAAAAGTTAATAATTACTGATAGTGACTATTAAAATAAATACAGATGAAAAATATAGTCAACACATTATAAAAAAACAATATATGCCAAAAAAATGAGAAGAAAAAAATGTTAATCTCATTAATTAATTAGTTAATGGCTGAAGCTCTCTGTACTGGAGCTACACAAAAAAAAGATACACAAACGTTATATAAGAATAACAACAGTTTAGAGTAACACAAATTCCAATGCATCACATTTTACTGTTAGATTATATATCATGTATAAGCATATGCCTTTTGAGATTGGCTTTTTGTACAAATGTTTTACCACAAACAGTGCAAGAATGAGGACGCTCTCCAGTATGAATTCTCACATGATTTATCAAAGTTGTTTTGTACGGAGTACTATAGTTACAATATGAACAAGCATGTAGTGGTACAACAATTTCATAATTAGTAGAAATAGGTGAACTTCTCAGCTGCAAAACTGAAAATAAGAGGATAAAAATAAATGCCAAATAAAAATTAATATAAAAAAAATAATAAGTCAAAATTTTTATTTACTGTCTACATAAAAACATGACAAGTAAAAAATATATACAAATACAAATGAAAAACAGTTCATAAAAAGAAAACTCTACATGCAAAAAACCAAACACATTTCATGATTTTTTTTAACATGCAGATTTATGTTAATTAAAATTAAAAGAAATTTTTTATAAATTTTAAAAAATTAATTAAAAAGTTAAAATTAAATAATTTCTTTTTTTTAAATTTTTTCATTATTGCTGATAATAATCAAATCAAAGTTTGGAGACAGATGGCACAAAATACATAACATTAGTCTTCACATCAACATTCAAAAGTTTTTTTTTTACAACAGTTTTGAAATACATTCAATGAACATCTTCTAAATTCTTCAAAAGTTATAATTTTCTATCTCAATTGTACTTAATTAATCAAAAAATGAATATACCATATAATTAATAGTAGCACAGTAATCGATTAATTGTTTTTATAAAGCAACAAGTAGGGTTGCCTGTAACAGACTTATTTATTTTGATCCACGGTCAAGTAATGAGGATGACTATTGGAGCTGGAACTCCATCCTTTAAACTTCCACACTAAACTGATGAAAGAAATTTGAGCCTCAACATCATCTCCTACCTTTTAACTGATATTAATCTGAATTGTGGCTTGAGAAAAACAAAACAAATGATGACTGCAAACTACATAAAAATAAAAAGCTGAGACACTTTCTTTTCCTATGAATCGCTTGATAATAAGAAACTGCATATTGAGTAAATGGCTAGTACCAACTTTACATTCATATGAAGGCTCACCAAAATATATTCTCACATACACTTTGAGATTTGCTTTCGTAGTATATTATTTTTTACAAATGTTCTACTGAAAATTTTGCTTTGTTGAATGAATTTGTATAAAAAACTATAAGTGTTTTTCATTAATTGAGACATAGTGACAATGGATAAAAAACAAGACTTTTCTTCCATAGTTTTAATTAGATTTCCATCTCTTTGCTCATGACCTAATAAAATAAATAATGCAATACTAGCAAAAAGAATGGTATTGAAAAGAATCTTTTAAAAAAAAATCATTATCAAAAGAATTACAATAAAAATTCTGTACAAATTAATTACTAAAATAAAATTGAATTTACAATAGTAATAAAACATAAAACGATAAAGTTAAAAAATGAAATAAAATTATATATCAAATAACATGCATATTACTACTCAAAATGTATCAAAAATAATGAATAAAAAAAAGTCATGCAAAGAAAAAGTTCTTATTAATAAAAATATTTCTTTTTTTTTCTAATGCACAATAAAAATTGTGTGTTGCACATTCTAACATGTTTTTTTAATCAATTATTGCATTTGACTGCCTTTTATGAAAAAGGTGGGAAATTAGGAAAATATCATGACAATTTTTAAAGTTTTGAAATAGAATAAATTTGATTAGAAGTAATTGCTACAAGAAAAAATTTTAAAGTAGCAAATGTTATTTACTATAAAAAAATACATTGTATTACATTTGAATGTTCATTCCAGTAATTATATTCATAAAATTTTTCTTTTCTTCATATAAAAATATATATCTTTCCTTTCTCTGTGAAAGTAAGATATTTTTCATGCTTAATAAATTCATTAGGAACAAACAAAAATAAAATTAATTTTTCAAATATATAAATACAAGAAACCTTCAAACATTTCTTTTGCACTCTTTTATGCTTCTGTGCATGATAAAATTAAGAAATTATAGAATGACTCAGGAGACCCATCTAGAATTTTTTTTCAATTTATTTACAAGTTCTGAAAAAAGTCATACATTAATTCAAAAATGAATTTTCAATTTCTCAGTCAATTTGATATTTCTTAGTTTTAAGATGCGATCTTTTAATTGAATTATCTACCAGCAATTACTAAAAACATACAAACAATTTATTTTGTTTCATATAGAATGTAAATATTTAGTTTTAGCATGAAACTACTAGTAACGATTTTTTACATCAGTTACTTGACTGCAATAACCCAAGGAAATAATATTGACATTATTTTTATTATTACAATGCTGCAAAGAAAATAATAAAATAGTTCACACACAGTATTTCCATAATTTTTTACAACTCCATAATTATAAATCAGCTTTTGTGAACACTCAGTCATTTTAATAGACAATGAAAAATATTTTAATACCCTAATGTCTATGATATAATGAATAAGTAAGTAAATTGATACCTAATTAACAACTCAACAAAGAAATTAAATAAAAATTTTAAATTAATTTCAAGTTTTAAGGAATCAAATCAAAAATTTCAATTCAAAAATTTATATCAGTGAATAAAATTACCATACAATTTTAAGCTATTTCAGTTCCTTGTCTAAAATTTTATGAAATTTACTTCATTGACATGATTTATTAAACTGAACCACTAAAAAAATTAAAAGGAAACTTAAGCATACATAACTATGGCATCACTCTACTTGCTAAAAAATCATATTATTGGAAAAAAGAATTCATTAAAATGGAATGAATTAAAAAATTAAAAGAATTTTAAAAATTAATTACAGAATTTTACTTAATAATCTATATTCAAAGAGATTCATTTCAAGAAATTTAAAAAAAAAATCATTAAAAGGAAAAAAATTCTTTAATTTTTTTTAAAAATTTTAACATTTAAAAAAATTATATTTATATTTTTAAGTATTGCTACACATGAATAGCAGAACAATTACGCAAAGCACTAGATCTTTTATTTGCAACTTCAAACACACACAAATTCAAGAACAAGAGATAAAGATTAAACCAAATATAATTCTTAAGACAAGTTACTTACGAAAAATGAAAAATTATGCCCTTACATATTTTAATAAATTTTTTGTATCTGCACAAATTTGAATGAAGATTCATAATTTTTTTTTCTTCAATTTCTTTTTACCTGACTGAATTTTGCTGTTAATTTACAGCAGATTTAAAGACAAATATAAATTACATTAAAGTTAATGTATAAACAAATAAAAGTTTTGTATAATTTGTGCCATATAATAAATACAACCACTTCACTTAATTGCTGTGTAAACATTTGGAGATATAAATATATACTTGAAATTTTCATGACTTGATTTTCTGAACACATAAATAAACAAAAATGAATATAAATTATTTCAAATGTATTATTTTTGATCACATAACTTAAATAAACATTTAGAAAAATCTATAAGCTATCATTTTTTTTCAATTTAAGCAATTTGAAGTAGATATGGAAGTTTCATCAAATAGTCATAAATAATTAAAATTTTTATGAAATGTCTGAAAAAGAATCAATTTTCAGGCATCATTTTTCAATTCAACTTTTTAATCACCATGAAAAGAAACTGTGTAATTATGAGTTCTAAAAAAGTAATTAATATATGCCCCAATTTAGATAAATTATATTAAAGTTGGATTGGCATCTTGATATCAACAATCAGAACAAAGTTTTAGTCTCCTTTTAACATATGGCACAGCTTAATTAGATTGCTTTTCACATCATAATCTCATTGCAATATATTACAGCTATATCAAACATTTTCAATCTTGTCTACAGGAAGAATGACATACGCTAACAACTATATTTATTCAGGTACATTTTATTCACTACAAAAGTTATGTAAAAATTTACCAATAGCACAAAAAATTCTATATATTTTTATAACAGATCCTAATGAATTCTCAGATCATAATATTTCACTAACTTCAATAGCTAATGAGCATTTTAAGCATTTTTTTTTCTCAAAGCATAAGAGAAATAAGCATGCTCTAAAAATATTTATATGAAAAAGGCACAGTAAGTATTGCTGTCAAAAACTACATAGGGTTATAATGATTTCAAAATTTAAATAAACGTCAAAATTTACCAAAAACATTTGATAATAAATAAGAAAAGTTTTTTTTTAGAAAAAATAAAACAATATCACACGAAACAAAAACTTAAAAAGTTTTACAAAAGTTTGAAAAGATTGAGGAGGAAATGATTCAACGAAAGCAAAAATATTTTGGCATTGATCAATGAAAACAGTTTAGTAACATTTATTGAGAGTTGATAAAAATGCAATAAAGAAATATTTGTTATTTAAAAAAGAAGGCAAAAAAAAAAAAAATAATAATAATGTCAGAAAAATGTAAAAGATTAGCAAAAAAAAAAAATAATAATAATTAGTTTTAAATAATAATGCTTTTTTATTACATTGTTTTACACATACATTTTCTTTCTTTTACTTACTCAAAATGATTGAACTAGTTCCTAATAACTTTATAACTAAACTAAAGCATTTATCATTTTACACAAGAACAGCTTAAATCTAAAAGCTTTGCTTCAGGTGGGATCTTTGGTGACTTGTTAAAGCAGTCTGTTGTGTAAACTTTTTGTTGCAAACATTACATTCATAGGGGCGTTCTCCAGAATGTATCCTCATATGTGTTTTCAGATTGCCTTTCAGACTGAACGATTTTTTACAAATACTACAAGCGTACCGTCTTTCCCCAGTGTGTACTAACATGTGAGTCTTCAGATTCCCTTTGTACGCTGTTGAATAGGAACAAAAAGTGCAAAAGCTGAGCGCTCCTCCATCTTTCAAATGAGTGATGGTATAAGATCTATCAGAAAAACCTAAGGAAAATGCAAAATTCATCATTTACTGAAAAATCATTACACAGATGCAACATTTAATATGAACACATCTTGTCTATTTCAAAATTAGAAAATATTTCAATGTTTAATTAAAAATTAATTGTTTCAATAATTTTTCTAATTAGTAATTACAATTCTTCCCATATTCATTAATTACTTCACAATTAGCCCATTAAAAGCATCTATCTTCTAAAATTAATTGCATGTATCATCTAAATATAAACATTTCTTTAAAATTAATAAAAACACAACACAATTTTTTACCCCTCCTTTTAGTTTCTTACCCACTGAAAAAGAGGCATAAAATATGTGATATATTAACATTACAATACTTGTAAAAAGAAACTTTTATTTACTTTGGTTCCATAATAACCAAATTAATGCTAAATAAATGGAAAATGCAATATTAAAAAAAAAATTACTTTTAAAATTGAGATATTTTTTAAAAAAAATGTCTGTATTTCTTATTAAAAATATTTTAGGTTACATCATTTTTTTCAGCTACCAACATTTAATAACAAATAGGTATTATTAATCACAGTTTCAATCAGAAGTTTTAAAAAACAAATATGTAACCATTTTTTCCCCCTGACAAATTCAGAAAAATTTCTACAAGTCTGGCTTAACAATTTCAATATGTGTTAGTTAAATAACTCAATTTAATATGAAGAATTGGCTGCAATTAAATATTCAATAATTAGCACTAATTAAAATTTAATATAGATGACCCTATTAGAAAACCTAATGTATTTAAATATAATTTATGGAAAAAAATAAACTGGTAAGTCTTAAAATAGGTATCAAATCAATTTAAAACAAGAAATATTTGTTTTGCTAAAAATATATAAAAACCAGAAACTACTTACTAGATTTAAACTACTCTCAATACGAATTTTTATATTGAAATAATTAAAAATCAAAAAATAATTTTTGATAGTTACATTCATGTTAGAACTAAGCCTAACAAAAAAATTTCATATTTAAGTATATTAAGAAAAAAGGTAATAACAGAGCATTTAGTATATTTAATTAAAAAAAACAGTAACCTAAGTATAACCTATATCATTTTACCAATAACATTAAAAAAATAAAATTCCTAAAATCAATAATTAAAACTAGACTATTGGCATAATTATATATAAAATATTAAACAAGATTGTATAATCAATATAAATTATTTATCAATATCTGAAATGTGTAAATAAAAAAATATGTTTCAAAATCCTAAAAAATTAAAGCTAAAAGAGTATGAACATTTACAAATAGGTACACAGAATAACTTTTCACACACATTAATAAAATTTTACAAAAACACACATAAACAGTCAAAAAGTAAAAGGGATATTTTTACAACACATGCAAAAAAAAAAGAACATCATAAGAAAGTTACAAAAAATTAATTCACAACATTGAAAACACATGTATATGCAAATTACATTTCGTTTTATTCACATAACATTCTTTAATCATTTGGGTACTTATTTATTAACATTACTGCAGCTAAATTTGTGCCACCCAAATAGCACCAAAATATCAAACACCTAAGTAATGTAATTATTTACATTTAGTGTTGAATCTATAGTAACCAATTTTTTGTTTTCTTTTGCTATTATTATATCATGGTATAATTCGTGTGGTGCAAATTTGGCTGCAGTGACGTTAATATGCAAGTACAATAATTTATTACTATTAAACAGGTTAGAAAACTTTGCACATATATGGTGACTCGCACAATATCGCAGAATACAGAGACGGATAATGAATATAAGCAAACAATCAAGTTAATACTCTCATGCAGGTATAAAGACAACAGTAACCCCCCCCCCACAAATTATGCTATTAACCACTTCAGTGGCATTTTTATTATGAACATACTTTTTGATTTAGCATCTCACAAAGAACAAAAACATTCCCCTGAGGAAATTTCTTTTACACTAATAATACATTTTGCACACTAAAAACTTTAAATTATGCTAATTGAACAGATATGAATGGTTAGAACACAGGTCCAAATTGGTAGATGAGAAAGCTAGTATTAGCTAAATACCTTTCCTATCTTCTTTGGGATAAAAACTGAGCCTCAAAGTTAAAAAGAAATTCAATTTTCAGTATATACATGTCATAACTTAATATTTACTTAAAATTCTAATCTGGCATATTTTCTCATAACCATAATTCTGAATACATTATTTTGAAATGTGTCTCATTTAATCTCACACAAAATGATTAAAACCAATATTTTGACTGATTCATTAATGATTCCTCAGTAAAAGGATAAGAGGAATTTTTGACTCATTCATTGGCAATTCCTAATAAAAGAATACTTTAATTGATTACACCTCCCAAACTGAACAGTTGGAAACTTTCCCTATACTACTGACATAATTTTTACAAAATAGTTCCTTTCAATAGGATACACGATTACACTTTTTATCTATTGCATTTTCCCCTGCTTTTCCTTTTATGTTTAAAAATGTGGGAAGAGAATAATTCCTTCTCTTGTTACATAATGCTTGAGTGAAGAGCATGATCAAAGTAAATCTTCTGACGTTAAAATGAAATTAATATGACGATGTGATCAATATCTGCCATGGTTAAAATTCACAAAAAGAATACCATCTCATTGTTACATTACATATATATTAGGAGAACAGTTTAAAATGTTAGCACAAAAATTCTCATTTGCATTTAGGAACAAAAACTTGAATATATATATATGCTAAATATTAATAAAGCATTAAAAATATTGAAACTTATCCAAAAAAATTAAGCAGCCATATGTTTTTAATAAGAAATATAATTTTATTAAAATCATAAATATATAGAATTCTTTTGATGGGATTCTGCTAAAAATGTTTTTAAATAATATCTAGTATCTCGTAACTACATTTTTCAGTAGAACCTTATAATCATACAGTATTTGAGGTTTAAGCTGTCACTGATTAATTTATCTTTCATTTATCCAGAATAGGAATATTTTCAACCATACTAATGATATATTTCAAACATGAATATAATATATAAAATATTTAACATGCAGCAAAAAGGAAGGGAGGTTTCAAAATCAAGATATTTTTAAAGCAATGAATCATGATAAGGATTCTGATAAAAACATAGTAGAACAGAAAAAATTACACATTTTATTTCTCAAGAAAAATAAAGCACAGAAGCAGTTTGTTAACATGCTATGGTTAACGATGCACATTAATCGACAAATACAAAAATGTAAAAAAAGAAACACATGAAATTCAAATTTTAAGAAGTTAATATCTTTATACTGAAGCACAGACATTTTTTCTTACTCATGTTTTTCTTACAAATAACTTAAAGAAAATAGGATTATTCTTTTATATGTTCTGCAAAAATATATAATTCCCCATTTTTTTTTAAAGTTAAATTTGGAAACTAATATTTTTAATCGATTAGAAATGACATGTCACAAAATATTATGATTTGACTGTTCTTAATACCAGGTCTAATGGACTTTAAATTATTACTTGACTAAAAACAGAAGTACTAAGAATAAATGAAGTAAAACACAGTTATCAGAAAAGATATGTTATGCAACAGAATAAAAAGTTCATACAAAAAACACTTCATTTATGTTGCCTTTATGTTTTAGATAAAGATGAAAATGTTCATCATACTTAAGTGCAAACAATACATAAGGTAATTTTGAAAAAGTAAAATTTTATAAAGAATATGACAAAAGAACCATAAATGATTAATAAATTATACAACATTGATTATTTTAATATATTCTATTGATATTTTAAATTAGTTTTTTAATATGAGCATTAAAATAAAAATAAGAAAGTTCATTATCACTTTTTAAAAATATTTAAACTTAAATAAGATAGTATAAAAATTATTACACTATTATTTGTATAAAAATTAAAAAATTATGAAAAAAAATACAATAATTTAGGAAGGAGAAATGTTTTATGACCTAACAATGAGGTCTATTTTTCTACATAAAAAATTAAATATAATTTACATAAAAAATTACACAAACATTTTAATAATTCCAAAGGTATTCAATTGCTATAAAATTTTCATAAACCATACATAAATAGTTGCTATATAACTTATAAAAATAAAATATAAATAGTTGCTAAATAACTAAAAAGAATTACAAGCATGCCATTTGAAAATGTAGCAGCAATTAAGTCACCTTTTTTTTAATACAACATATTGAGAAATAGTTGAAAGTTAGCTTTGCGTCTGTAAAAATAACATATAATTAATTTTTAAAAAAAATTAATTCTGTATGTTACCACAAACTTGGACCTTATTATAAATATCAAAATCTTGAAAAGAATTTAAGTATTCCACTTGACAAAATATACAATTTACTTTATATGGAAAGAAAAAAAAAATTAGAGATATATAAAGTTTTTTTGCATTCTGGAAAATAAAAAAATTATAATTTATTTTAATCACATGAGGGAATATTAATTACCATATATTATTTAAGTATTAATTCAAAATAAGAAAAAGCAATAATATACAGTAATAAGACTCCTGTTTCATGTGTTAAAATAAAAATATTATGAAATTTAGCAAATCCACTAAAAAGCAACGTATACATGCATGCAAAACAAGCGATTGGAAGTCAGTTCTTAACAACACAGAAGCATTCCACCAGTTACACAAATAAATAACGACTATTAATTACCAATAATGCAAATCTAAAGTTTATGATCCTTCAAAATAGCAAAATAATTCAACACAACAAAAGTTTTAACAGTTAATAAAATTCCTAATTTTTTACATAAGTAATCTCTCTTTATATATATTTCTAATAATTAAAATTTTTATGACATAATTGTACTAATAAAACAGAAAACTAATTCTTAAACGTAGAATTTAAAAAATCACAGCAAAACGAAAGTATTTATTAGAGATGATAACTAGAATAATATAGTACAAAAACGGATATTAAATATTTTTATGCAAAAAAAAAAACAGTAGCAATCTTAAGAGTTCGTAAGTCTTATACTATAATTTTTCTAATCTGCCATAATCTCAAATATTAAGAGAGAGTGCGGCGTTAACACTTTTTAAATATGCCGCTTCATTTATATCATAAAACATATTTATGAGAAAACATTAAAAAATTTCTACTATTGCTCATAATGATCTAAATTTAATTTACAAATGGTATAGCGAAGAAATCATTCTATAAACATTTATTCAAAAAAAATTTAAGAGTGAACAAAACATTAAAACCTCCTTCCGACTTAAAGAATAAACAAACCGAACCGAAACTGGACAATAGAAAAGCTGAGTAGTTTTCTGTTTACATCGAAGGGAGTAAAGTACAGTGAAAATTAAAAATCACTTTGAGCCCTCCGTTTTTTTTTTATTTTTAGAAAGAAGTAACTGTCACCAAAATATTCTCTTTTTAATGAACAAATTCAATAAAACTATACCTATTGCTAAGCACAAGTCACACAATTTTTGGATAAAATAAATTTCAGGAAAAAGTAGATTTCTAATAAAAAAAACTGTTTGTCGATGATTAATTGAATCATAAGGAACTATTGATTAATACTTTGAAAATGTTTTGAAATATAAGAAAATACTTCCAAAAATCTGTAGTATACTTTTTGTGTAAAAAAGAAAAATAATACATGTCTAGTAAAAATAGGATAAAAATGAAACTATGCATGACGACAATAAAAAGGGAGAGAACACTTTTTTAATTCAAAAAAGATTCCAGGAGGAAGAAAGAATATTTACGTAGAAAAATTTGTTCATGAAAAAATGTTTCTTAAGATTTAATATAAATGAGTCCTGTATTAAATTAAAGAAAAGCTATTTTTGTAAAATTACATATTAGAAAAATACAACATCCTTAAAAGTCTTTTACTATGTTGTATGTTATCGTCCAGATCTTTAGTTGCTTGGATATTTACAAGACTTTAACTTTAGCCTGGTCGTGGGACATTTTAGCAATCGGAGTTCCTTATGTTAATACCGTACTCGGAGACGAATGAAGGCGGAATGGCAGTTCCTCTCCCGACCGCTTACTTCCAATCGCGTCTCCTCCCTTTCTCTTCGCTTCTTCGTTTGAGGCACTGTTTGTCCATGTTTTTCTTCATCGCTCTCATTTGAACTTGATTTCCCTTCCAGTATGCATGGTCCACATGTTTTGTCAGTAGCATAGTCATGATCCGAGACATCACTAAGTTTAAATCTGACTTATTCATCAATTGAAAAATTTCTTCTTGTGTGAAAATTTTTTTCTTTTTAGATAACTGAAACATTTTTGGTTAAAAACACAGTACAACAAGAAAAATAATAAAATATATCAGAAAATTTTATTATTTTAAAATACACTGTTGGCCACCGTAAATGCAACATCAAGAAAGATAAGAGATAGCAAAACAAAATTTATTTTGTAGATAACATGTCGACCAAGTATCAAATGATTAAATTTATAGACTTCTGTGAAGTGTGGTTCCTGACAAAGCAGCCGCCATTGTTGGAGATCACCGCTGCCACACGCCTCGGCATTGATTCAAAGAGACTTTGGATGTATTCTTGGGGTACAGCAGACCAAGCAGCTTCCACACGTTGCCAAAGTTGATCTGATGTGGTAGCTGGGGGTGTAATCTGGGTCAATCGTTGAGCAACCATGGGCCACATGTTTTCTATCGGCGAAAGATCCGGAGAGAGAGCCTCCCAGGGAAGCAATTCAATCTGGTGATTGACGAAGAACCTTTGGACAATGCGTGCCACGTGTGGTTACGCATTATCCTGTTGAAATATGGTTGTACCCAAGTCCTGAAGGTAAGGAAGGACAACTGGCTCCAACACCTCGTAGATGTAGCGCTGGCTGTTTAAAGTACCAGCAATGCGTACTAGAGGAGTGCGAGAGTGATATCCAATACCACCCCATACCATAATACCCGGTGCAGGACCAGTGTGGCGGGTGCATAACGCAGCTGTTCAGCATCCTCTCTCCACGGTGTCTCCAAACTCGAATCCGACCATCGTAGTGTTGCAGATAGATGCATGACACGTCAGTAAAGACAATTTCATTCCATTTTGCCGCCCACATCGTTCTTTTATTGCACCATTGGCGGCGGAGACGCCTGTGGTTCTGCGGCAAGGGTAGACCTAGCAATGGACGTCTTGTGGACAGACCACTCTGCTGTAAACGGCGTCGACTGGTACGCGCAGACACTGAATAATGCGTTACAGATTTAATGTGCTGTGCTATGGTTCGTGATGTGGCAGAGCGATCCGTCACTGGGCATGCGCACAATTTGCCTGTCCTCACGTGAAGTGGTGCACTGAGGTGGATGCGATCGACCACGTCGGTCCGTCGTACCCTCCTGCAACCAACGGTCACATATCCGCATTACAGTTGTTTGGTTTCATCGAACACAACTACCGATTTCCCTGAAAGATAATCCACAATCTCGGTAGGCCACTATCCTTCCTCTTTCGAACTCGGATACTTGATCAAAAGCTGATCGCTGTTTTCTACGAGACATAACTGATCGTTTTTTGAAAAACCACAAGAAAAACACTATTGCCGAGCTTGAAATCGTCGAAATCTCCAAGCCTTAAGTAGCCCTTTGAGGTGGCGCCATAGGCGTGCGTGATGTGTGTCTGCGCTAAAATTCTAATCATTTGCATATCTCACCTCCGTTAATGCATGTTGTAAATTTCATGTTATTTGCGTGCTTCCTTCAGGATGTTGCATTTACGGTTGCCAGCAGTGTACATATATATATAATTTAAATCACATCTTACAATTTCCTACGAAAAAACCTAGATTTTTTTGAGGGTGGGGGGAGATGACATACCTCTTAACAAATGTATGAAAGAGAAAATTAATTTTCAAAAAAGAGCAAGAGAGAGGAAAAATAGACTTCTCCATGGCAACTCTTAAGAAAATATAGAGTCGATTATATAACAAGATATTGAAATTTCATTTTTATTTAGGCTTCCATCAAAATTATTAAAACAGAAAGGAAAACTCATATGACGAGCACTTATCTTTACATCTGCAGTGACGCAAGTAACATCAAGTCGCACGATCGTGCGGGTTACGAAATTCTGAGTCCTACAAACAACATTAATATACAGTATGGTTATTATTTTTACTATTTTTAAATATTTATAAATTAAGATAAAAACGTGTTTCTTAGCAATTAAAAATATATTGATAATTACCTTCTGATGATAGATACAAAGAAGACGTGTTTTCCTTGTATTTGTAAACAAAGGTAGCTTTTTCCAGTTGAAAAGAAAAACATGGACTACAACCACCGTCTGTTGATAAAAAGTGATCGTTTTTCTGCAAATCCGCTCAACCGTTCGATTAGGGCTTTTCTTACATTCCAAAGCAAAAACTTAGGGAGAACACGATCGGTTGTAAGTTGTAGGACGTTTATGGATTTCTCAAAATGGCATGCAGACGTAAGTCATAATGTTTCTTAAAAAGTTGAGTTTTACCGAAACGTTAAATGAAAAAAAAAAAAAAAATAGGTGGAAATGTATTCAACGTATTTCTAAAGGATGTCCATTTTTACAGCAATTATGTAAACCTCTCAGGAAGAAAAAAAATATCAATTCACGATCATATTCTTCTTTATTCAAAAATTATTAGCCACAAAATCATTCATGAACCAACCAAACCATTACCTTACACAAGCAAATTTTCATAAATACACAAATGGTTTAATCTAAACCATGAACTGTATGTCATACTTTACGTCATATTCTCTTTTTCCTTTAAACCGCAGCTCCATTCAGATCCATGAATCGAATCAATTTGCTCACTCAAATGCATATTTTCTCTACATTTAGAGCATTTTAATGCAATTAAGCCTTCGTTCATACACTGCTTAAGAAATTATTTCTCTTACCTCTTTCTTTAAACTTCTTTTTTAAAAAACGCGTATTCGTTCATTCAGTTCATAGTTCAATGCCTTTAGGTAAAAGAGGCAAAAAAAAAAAAAAAAAAATTGTGAATGATCCTTAATCACACACCTACAGGTTACGTTGTAAACCTCAATCCCTTATTTCAAAAACTGACAAGGGGAGTGCACGAAACTTTGTGCAAAGTAGTACTGTGTTTTAAGGTATTCAACCCACAATGCGATTCCACTTAATGGCCAGTCCATTCGGAGAAAATAACCTGCGAAATTCATGCTTAGGGAGCTGGATTCGAACTCGGTACCTGCTGATCCGTTGTCCAGTAACATGACCACTAGACAGAAATGATCACCCATGTCCTGAGGCTGTTACTGGCTGACTTACTATTACTGGCCACAGTATTCCCCCATCAGTGAGTGGGTGGATAGGCGAACGAACAAGATATTTGTTGTTATGGCGAGCGCGGGAGTTGTTACTTCTGCGTCAAGTGAGTCTGACGACTTTGCTTGCGGGTAGATGGCGCATGACACATCAGAAGGTTTTGGCGTTTTTCTTTTCAGACAAGGTCACAATGTGCTGGATTTAAACTCGATACCTCCTGATCCGAAGCCCAGTAACATGACCACTAGACAGAAGTGATCACTCCTGTGCGGAGGCTGTTACGGGCTTACTTAGATACCGCCACACTCAGTTTTTATGCAATAAAGTTGCAACTGTGTCCAGCGATACGGTAGCATGGTTGGTAAAAGATCTGGTTACCGATCCTTGGTCCTCATTTCGAGTCGCGCGATAGGAGTTTTTTGTTTGATTTTTAAATTCACTTAATTATTTTTACAATTAAATAAATTTATTTAAAAAAAGGTTTATTAAAAATTAAATGATATTTTAGATAATTATTTTAACTTTTTAAAAAGTGAAATAATTACTGTTTTTTTTTAAATTTATATTTTATAAATATAATTATTGATAAATATTAAAAATAAAAATATATTATAATAAATATTAAATATAAAAATATATTATAATAATTATTAAATACAAAAATATATTATAATAAATATTAAATATAAAAATATATTATAATAATTATTAAATACAAAAATATATTATAATAAATATTAAATATAAAAATATATTATAATAAATATTAAATGATATTTTTTATATAAACACTAGTTACAATTAGTTTTATAATATGAAATACAATACATTATAAATAACATACTATATAAAATATTATAATAATACATGTAATATATTATAATAATACATGTAATATATTATAATAATACATGTAAAATATTATAATAATACATGTAATATATTATAATAATACATGTAATATATTATAATAATTATTTATGAAAAATTATTTTATAAATAACATAAAAATATTATTTGTCTTATATTATATATTATTAAATTAATTATTTTATAGTTATATAAAATCTTTAGTATCTATTTAAATAAATTTTTTTCATTGTAAAAAAGAATAAATCAAATGAAAAATTAAAGTAAAAAAAAAAAAAAAAACCAATCACGAACCAATTATAATGCATTGTTATAATAAAATTTATTAAGGGGTTCCGGCACGTCCATAGGAGCCCATGTTAAATTGTGTAAGTTTATGTACCTTTTTCTCAGAAACTACATACTTCTAATAAATAAAATTTTTACAGTAGGTTATGTATGCTATCAATAAAACTTTAGCGAAGGGTTTTGTTTTTTCGTCAAGAATTAAAGAAATTATGAATTTTTTAAAAAAGGACCAATTTTTTTTCTCTAAAATTCAGGCTAAAAAACTTTGCTAGATATATTTAATTTCCTCCATTAAAATGTGTAAACATGTTAAAAGTAAGCTCACTGAAAATTTGAGGATTTTATAATAAGAAGTTTTTGAGAAAAAGATACATAAAGGGAAAAATATTACATTTTGAGAAAACAGGCTGGAAAGTAAAAATTTGTAATTTCTGAGCATTTAATTTTTTTGGTACTTTCCAGAAGCATGTGACACATTTCCTTTACCCTCTGCTCCTACAAAAGACTCTTCGAACTTTCTTTTTTTTTTCATTATTTTTAACAATTTGGATATTCTTTTAGATTTCAAGATGCTTTATTTGAGCTACATGAATCCTACATGTATCTAATTTTTTGAAGCATGACGCAGAGTTATAACTTGGTTCAGTATTACAATGTTTTAAGATAATTAATTTTGTTACATGACTCGTATTGAAATGCTCAGTAGCCATATTTACCCCTAATTTTAGAGTTTTTAATTCCACAAATGTAAATTTTGGAATCACTGACCATATGATGTGACTCATTAGGGGGCTCTGAGTCTTTCCATGTAAACATTTTTTTTAATAACATAGGATCACCTACATCTCTAAAAATTGGCTTCGTTTAATTCATTATGGTACATAACACGTGTGTATGTGTTTATGATCATGGTGTCTCTCGTTACATTCAGTTTCTGCCTTTTGAAACTTGCACCATAAATTTATACCCTCAGGCACAGTCCGTGTTGAGGGCTGTCGTTTGAAGACAGAAGATGTAAATAAACAACCCAAAGAGCAGTTTTCATACTGTGTAGGTAGAATATCGGTGAGTCAGTTACGACCACTTAGGCTTTTCCATCACTTAACTTTTTTTTCTCTGTTTTTGCTTTTAAGATCCAAAAAACGTGTACCCATACACTTTTGGATATGCCCAATGCACTCTAAATTTTCCACTTGGAACATCATTTGTATTTGAGCTCATCAGAAACTTATGCCAGGGGAAACACATGTGATTCTAGAAGAGATCATTCGATGCGCGTCAAGGAGGGTAGCTCGTTTAAAAATAAATAAAAATACTTCTAATTAATGTATTTCCTCATGTTATATATCCTTTTAAGCAGAAATATTTGAACTTTTAGAAAATGTAAAAAAGTGAAAATCGACCTTTTTCCAAAAATTCATGTGCTGGACTTACTTAATAGATTTTATTATATTTTATAATAAAAATATATTATAATAAGCATTAAATGATATTTTAAATAAAAATTAGTTATAAATATTTTTATAATATGAAATACAATACATTATAAAAAATAAATGTTATAATAAAAGATAAAATATATTATATTAATTATTTATAAAAAATATTTTATAATTAATGTAATAAAAATAATATATATATGTTATATTATATATTATTAATTTCATTATTTTATAGTTATAAATATTTATATGTTTTTTCTAAATAAATTTATATCACATTGTAAAAAAAAATTAATTTAAAAATTAAAACAAAATAAAAGATCGCGAATCGATTATAATATATTTTTATAATAAATATGATTTATAAATAGTTATATTAATAAAATATAAATATATATATATATATATTCTTACAGTAATTGTTTTACTTTTTAAAATATAAAATTATTGTCTAATATATCATTTAATATTTAATAAACCTTTTTTTAAATAAATTTATTTAATTGTAAAAATTATTAAATGAATCTAAAAATTAAAACAAAAAAACAGATCGCGTGATTCGAATTGAGGACCAATGCTCGGTAACCAGCTCTTTTATCAAACATGCTACCGAATTGCTGGACACAGTTGCAACTTTATTATATAAAAGCTAGGCATGAATTTGGAACTCTATTTTCTCCGAATGGACTGGCCATTCGGCGGAGTGACATTGAGGGTTGAATATCCTAAAGAAGAGAGAGAACTACTATTTCACAAAATCTCGTCCCCAAACGAATTTCCTTAAGGCGGTATCACGTGTAAATTTTTCATGCAACTTCTTAGCCCAACTTTTCGCCGAATTTGAGGGTGAAGGGTTACAGTAAACATAACGATATGCTGTGACGTCAGCCACGCCCTTTCTTCACATTGAAATATTACTCGCCGATTTTCTGCTTCGAAAACGACCATTCAATATTATTTCGCTCGCGCTTTTGTTATTAGGAGTAAACAGAAGTGGAGTATCATTCTGTTTAAAATATTATACGCCTTTAAAATATTGTACATTACTAAAATATAAAACACCATATCTGATGCGTTTGATGCGAAGCTAACATCGTTACCGCCATCTTGTTTATGACACACGATGCCGAAGAGCCCCATTGGCTGGAATTTAAAGCAACTTTCATTTGGAGCAACTTTCTCATTTCACTGGCAAAAAGTTGTTCGAAAGCCATTGTTATGGCAACGGACCAAAAATTGCACCAAACGTGTACGTGTGATAAGGCCTTTAGTCGTGCTCTCCCCTTGTGAAATGTGAAAGTGACAAAGATGGAAAGTTTCATGCTAGGAGTGTGTGTATTGCGATTAGCCGAGGGGAAGAAGTTCAGTAGGAGCGTCTATTGATGAGGAGGCACTTGATGAGTTTTGATGTACGGTTGAGTACTGAAACTGGCAGAGGTGGAACGGAGCTACTCAATATGGTTTCTATATATTTGTTAGGTAGCAATTTTGGCCTATTTACCACTTTTATGTCACCATTTTTACAAGCTTTTATTTAACTTACAATGTATGTATGTAATTTGTTTGGGTGGAATCTTACTACTCAATTCTGAAGCTGATATCTTCAACCGATTGAGCTGAAATTTTGTACACACGTTTAGTTTGGATGACAATGCATGTTTTGATCCTTTATATCCCGATATTGCAATTAGTTAAAAAGATAATAATTAAAAACTTTAAAACGCATAATTGTTTTACCCCTGTGCGCTGTTTATTCCGCTATGCTCTCCGACGCAAAATGAACAAAGAGGGGAATTTTTTTTTGGAGTTTCACGTTTTTAAAACAGCAATCTAATTTTTTAAAAACTCAGACAAAAAATAATTACAGAATCGGAAAATCATTTATTTCGCCACTTGCGATACAATTTTTTTTACAAAATAATAATATTTGTATTTGTTACGATTTTGTTTAAAAATAAATCAATATCGACACGTTTTTATGAAAATAATGTCTGAATTGTCACGCAATAATTTTTTTTTTGTTTAAAAGAATCGACAATCCGTACGAAAACATCTCATGCTTTGCTCTTTTAGAATCTGTCATTTAAAAAATAAAATGTCGAATACTTTTCTTTACAATTTTTCTAAAATTACTCAAAATTTTAATTAAACTTCGTTTATAACTTCGTTATTTATGAAGATAATCTCGCGTAACTTTTTTTTCATGTGTAGAACAATATTTCCCCAGATCTGTAGGAGGATTGAAAAAATTGCTTAAAAACCACGGATTTTAAAAACAATTTGTGTTTTTCCTTTGGTACCCTTTCTATGAGAATCGATTCAGCTAAACCAGGGATGGCGAACCAGCGTTGAACGAAATTAACAGCCTGAGAAATCTGTCCAGCGATAACTAAAAAGTAAAAAAACTTTTTAAAAACAAGCTTTTATTTAAACGCGCTAAAAAGAATAAAATAAAATTTTCCTTTAAAAGTTTTTTACTGTCAAACTATAATGTCTTTACACAATTTATATGATAAAAATGTTTGTCGCGAGATTTACCTGTGTAGATAACCAAGTAAATTAAATAGCTTGATCTGATTGATTTTAATTTTTAAAAATATCAAACTAAATAAATACGAGTACTTAAATCTTGTGACAAGCTTTTCTATACTACAAATTGTGTAATGACGTTATAAGTTGATAGCAAAAAAGTTTTAAAGGAAAAGTTTATTTTATTCTTTTTAGCGTGTTTAAATAAAAGCTTGCTCTTAAAAAGTTTTTTTACTTTTAATTCATTATTTCATCTCAAAATTGTGAGCTGAAATAGGATTCAATCAACAAATAAAAAGTAACTCAAATAAAAACTATAGGTATCAGTACTGAGAAAAGCCAGGTATGACACACATTTGGTGTTTCTATGAAAGTTCATAGAAATGATTTGATATTTCTATCTTATATCAATCACTATATACCAGAAATGAATTAAAAAAATAATAAACACTAACAAGTTTTTCATTTAAAAATATTGAATTGTGTAACTTTTCCAAGTTATTCTAGAAATGTTTCGACGGTTGTTCTCAACATTGTAAGTATGATAAGATATTTTAGAGCTCCTTAATAAAAAAAAGTATTTTGTTTATTTTTTCCTCAAATGAAATGCTGATACTTAAGTATTCATTCTGTGCCATCGGCAGTCTTCATAAAATATCAGCATTTTCGGAACTTACGTATTATTGCAACCGTATTGGCGACATTATATGAAACGAAGCACATGGTTGCCAATTCAGCACACACCACATATGTAAAATCGTGTTTGTCAACTTGGCAAGTTATCTTAAGCGTTGACATTGCAGCGATAATACATAAGTACCGCATTTTTTTTCGCGCCAGAAAACCGGAGAAAGTTTAAGAAATGTTCTTAGGATAATATCCACTAAGTTGCCATTACTTATTAAATACTTGATAATTTATTTTTGACTTGTAGTTAATCTTTGGAGATAAATCACCGACATTGCGCCAATGCGCATGTACCAAAATATCCAATATATCTTAAATTTTGTCTAATTTTATATCGGTACACTGCTCATTTTAGTGTCCGGTAAGCTACTCGCTTTTGAAATCGTATCAAATATATCTTTAAAACCCCTATAATGTTATCGTAACGTAATGTTACCTCTCCAACTCGACGAAGCTTTACAACTATTTGACGAAAAAAACTGCAACGTACCATAACAAAAATGTTCCGAAATTACTCATCAAAATAACTTTAAAAATAAAATAAAATATTAATAAATGTTGTGACGGATCTTCATGCGACCTTCACACTAATTCTCTTGAGGAATCTTTGGGCTAGCATTCGAATTAATTCACAGCTATCCCTCTCAAGAAGAAACCCTGATGTGGAAATTAGTTTATCTATATAAAGTCAAGGTTTTGTAATTGTTCGATAGAAGGAAAGAGAAACTGTTGCTGCGTTACGAAGGTGATATTTAATTGATTTTCACAACTTGAGTTAAGAACGGAGTTTGCCACTATACTAAATTAGTGGATTGGGAATTTATAGTCTAATATTAGGGTTTATTGCTTTCTTTATATCACTCCTGGGGCATCCTCTTGTGGTTGATTAGTGCTCTTGAATAATAATGAAATAATAATTATTATGGAAGTTTCTGGTCAATTTTGTTTCCCTTAGGTAGACAGGAAAGAGAGGGAGCGACTTCAGGGGGAAGTCGCTCACAATGGCACCCAACGGGTTTGTCCCAAGGGCATCTCACTTTCCAAAACCCAGAGATAGGAGTTGGATCCAGTTTTAGTGTCTTGCCTAAACTTTTTTTTTCGGATAGGAAAATGTGGAGGAATTCTTAGAATGCATAGAAAACAATATCAAGTTTTGATAGAGTTAATACCATACATATTAGATCGATTTCGTTTGTACCCGATTGGCCTATCAGCCGACATTGAGAAAGCCTTCCTACAGTCAGCTATAGCCTCTGAACATAGATAATTCTTAAGATTTTTCTACCCTCTTGAGGATTATATATGGTTTATCGGCACTGTCGGGTTGTTTTTGGAGTTTGTTCAAATCCATTTTTATTGGCGGCTTCTTTAAATCATTTGCTTGAACATTCTTCGTTGAAGTGTACGGAAATTATTTCTTAACCCAAACATTTATTCTGTGTCGATAATTGTGTTAGTGGTGTTTTTACAGAGAAGGAATTAGGGAACTTTATTTCTAGAGCTAAGGTGTCTTAAGCAAAGGATGTTTCAATCTGAGGAAATGGGAGAGTAATGTCAATGGTCCAGGTGTCTCTAAGCGTACGGGAGATACAAACTTACTAGGTATAATATGGGGCTTAGACAGAGATAAATTTAGAGGCTCTGTAATAAACGAAATTCCTCAAAAAAAGGGTAATGCGACAAAAAGATAAATTTTGTCATTTGTGCAACAGTTCTGGTATGTTCCTATTGGAATTTTATCTGCCGCCACCTTACTGCCTGAAATTTGGCTCCAAGAGGTCTGGAAAATTAAATTGGCCTGGATGGCCCCCTACCCCCACAGATGTATAGCAAGTTTTCCGGGTGTCTACTTGAAGTGGCATGTTTAAGTAAGATAGAAATTCCAAGATATATAATTGGTTAGTGTAAAGTCACATATTTTTGTACATGCGTCTAAGAACGCTTATGCGACCTGTATTTTCGTTAGTTTAGTTACCAATAATGGTATTCAAGTTCATCTGATAAGAGCAAAAACAAGAGTGACACCAATTAAAACAATATCAATACCTCGGTTAGAACTGTTATCCTGTAGTATTGGTGCAGCTCTTCGGTGCAGTAGCTCTTTCGGTTCGGACAGCACTTGATCTACTACACCTTAAAACAACATTTTGGACAGATTCTACGGTTGCACTGTAGTGTATTAAGAACCGAGGAGATGGTCAATATTTGTTTCTAATCGAGTCAGAGAGATATATGAAGTAGACTCTCACGAAAAAATTAGAGATATGTCCCAGGAATTTCAGACCCAGCAGATGTTTTCTCAAAGGGTTGCACTCCATGACAATTGTTAGATTTAAAATGGTTTGAAGGTCCCGCCTGGTTAAGGGAAGAACTAGGGGATTGACCAATAACAAAAATAGACTGTGAGGTTAAAGAGGTAAATGCTGAAAGGAGAATTGTTACATTGTGTAGTATTAACGTAAAAGAAAACTTCTTTTGGTACGCACAGAAATTTTCAAATTATCATTCTATAATCAGGTTAGTAGCATGGATAAAAAGATTCATTATTAACTGTCGTAAGAGTACTGAGGGTAGAAATGGGGGAAATATCTCCAATTCAGAATTTGAGAATGCGGAAAAGATACTTATAAGGACTGTTCAAAGAGAATGTGTGACTGAGCCAAGAAATGTACCTATGATCAATGTAGTTAAAGATAATGAGGGATTATTGCGTGTTAAGACTAAACTTACCGAACGGTAGGTTGATCTTTGCTTTTTAACACCCATCCTCCTTCCAAAAAATTGTGCGTTAACCACACGACTAGTGGAGTACTTGCACAAATCCAATTGTCATGCGGGTACTCAAATACTGCTTTCAATAATAAGGGGAAAATATTGGATTTTAAAATCGAGCAGAACTGTCAGACAGATTATTAGAAAGCGTGTCGTGTGCAGACGATACAGCGCAGACCAGCTTCCAGTGCCCTTGTTGCCTTGCCTGAAGACTGATTTAGGGATGCAAAAGTATTCAAGGTGATAGGTATTGATGTAGCTGCCCCCTCTTCCTTCTAAATGGTGATAAAGCGTGGATTGTCTTATTTACATGTGCGGTTTTCCAAGCTGTACACCTTGAAATTGTAGCCTCCTTGTATACAGAACTTTTTTTTGTTGCTCTCATTGCGTCGGCTCATAGCTAGAAAGGGCAGACCGAAGACAATATATACAGACAATGGATCCAATTTTAGAGGTTCTGTTACAGAATTACAAGGTCTAGACTGGAGTAAAATACAATGCGAGTCGGAACTTCAAAACATGAAGTAAAAGCTCATCCCACCCACCGCAGCGTCCCACCAGGGGAGGTTGGTGGGAAAGGCTCATTAGAGTCATCAAAGCTCTGATAAGTACTTTGGGGAGATCAATTCTCTCTTAGGAAGAGTTACTCGCAATCTGCTGTGACTGTGAAGGAATCATAAACTCCAGCTATGTTTCTCATGACTAATAGCTCTGTTGAAGTAACAGACTTGGATCTCAATGATTTTGCCAAATTCCAATGAAGAGGGAGATTCCGTGCCAAATTATTCAAGGATCTGAAAAGTAGATATCGTAAGGAATATTTAGGACTGTTGACTCAAAAACGTTCTAAGCCAATATCTCACAAAATGAAAGTTGGAGAAATTGTTCTTGTAGAAAATCCTAATAAGAAGAGGTTATATTGGCCTTTAGCTAAGGTGTTAGAATTATTACCGGGTCGGGATGGCAACGTTAGAACCCTGAGGTTGAAATGTGGTAATGCAGAGATAATTCGGCCTGTTCAAAGGTTATTTCCGTTGGAAATACAGCCTGAAGAACTTCCAATTGCAGCTGTTAGTATGGAAAAGGTTCCTAAGCCATTGACCTTGTCTGAAGTGCCAGTAGCCTAAACTGATCAAGAAGTTAACCCAGAGTTGACAGAAGTGACTCCTGATATGCACAGTTGCAAGTTTTCGAGGTGTGGATGTAAGATCAAACCGCCTCAAAAACTGGACTTATTGAATTTGACGGTCTTCTTTGAGTCATAATTGACTCAAGGGGGAGGGGGGGGGGTTACGAATACAATAAAAATATATAATCCATAATCGTTTGGTGAAGTAGTATATGAACTACTCAACAAGTATAAATGTAATTAAATAATCCATAATCGTTTGGCGAAGTACTTCATGTACTACTCAACAAGATAAAATGTAAATAATGTTTTGATTTTTGCTGTTCGATTAATAAAAGAATTTTATTGGAATAAATGACGGCTTAGTTTGTTTCTTGGTGCCGTAAGATTAATTTAAAAAGGAATTTAAGTACGTAAAAAGAGTAACTGATGATTTAAAAATAATACACTATAAAAATTTTATTGTAAATAGCACAAATTACGAAAAAGAATTCTTTCGAGAAATGCTAAATGCGAAAATTGAAGAAAAATTAAAAGCAAACACATCGCGTGTCAGCGAGAGCGATGACATTAGGGAGAGACACCATTCAAACTCTGTTGAATTGCAAAAACTTTTCCCTTAACTTAATGCAAAGAAAGATGACATAAGCCTCTATTTGAAAAACAGGCCAAAGTGAATAGGATTTCTAAAGAAAATTGGGTCCCACAACTATTTAGTGCCCTACCCACTGATACTGTACATATTATCTCGAGAGATTCTGATGAACTTGCAGAAAATTATGATCATATGAAAGCATTGCTTCTAAAAAGATTTAAATTAAGCCCCGAAAAATTTCGTCAGCTTTTTGTTAAACACCAGAAAAATCCGGAGACCACGTGGGGCGATTTCTATTACGAACTTCAGACCTATTCTGAGGGATGGATTGCTGGATTAGGTATTACTTCTTTCGAACAGTTGAAAGATTTAATGATAGCGGATCAGTTAAAGAAAAAGGCTCCAAATGAATTTAAGGAACATCATTTGGACGAATGAACTGGTATTATTTCTCCTGTTGATCTCGCTCATAAAATAGAGGAATATGAAGATGTGAGAAAAACATTTCAGAAATAAGTCCCATGGTCATATTCCAAGAACACGATGAAAAAGAAGTGGAATAACCAAACGGTTAGTCCAAGGAATAGTGTATCCATGAATAATCATGTAAATACCAGAGAGCATAAAAACCGTAACCATCATTAAGAATTTGAAAAAAGAAGACGCCCCCAGTGTTTTGAATGCGGATCTTATGATCATTTTCAACCACAATGTCCTAAATTGAAGAACTATAGCTCTGAAACCATAAATAGAATAAAAAGTCATTCCGAAAACACTTCGTTCGAACCATATACTTTTACAGGTGAGGTAAATGGAGTTGAGATGCCTGTCCTTATAGATATAGGAGTCTCATTAGATATAATTTGAGAAAAATTTATTACACCAAATGTGTTTACAGGTGAGAATATGTGGGTCCAACATATTATTGATGAACATATGACCTGTTTACTTCTAGAAGAGGTAGATATTGATTGTGAGTGGGGAAATGTCATCACAAAGGCAACTGTAGTGCGAAAACAATTAGATCAGGGAAGATATATTTTGGGAAATCAAACAACTAAATCCCTGAAATCAGATTTAGGGCATAATAGTGTACCGAGACGGAAAAGGGTGAATGTAATTCAGACTCGCAGTCAGCGAAAAAAAGAAGAAGAACAGAAGAGTACAAGGGAAGCAAAGGAAAATGGTGAAATGAAGTTAGAAGAAAATTTAGCTGAAGATATTGAAAATCTTTTGCCTTCCCTTACGGAAGAAAAGGACACAATAAAAATCAAAACTAATACGGAGGAGTTCATAAAAGCTCAACAGGAAAGTAAAAAATTATCTCCTTCCATTCAAAAGGTAGAAAATGACACAAGCAATGAAGCAAGCGATTATCCACTAACCAAAGAAAAACTTCTGAACAAAAGGAGAAAAGACGAGCTTGGAGACGTAAAACAATTATGGGTTATTCCTGAGAAATTTAAATTATTGATTCTGAAAATGGACCACGAAGGCCATCTAGGTGTCACGAAGACAAGGAATTGGATTGGAGATATTTTTACTGGCTTTAAAGAGATAGAAGGGTTTGTGAAAACATGTGATCCCTGTCAGAGGCAAATGATGAGAAAAAAGCCCCCTTACAGTTAGTTCCTGTAATAAGTGTTTTCCAAATTAAATGTTGATGTATAGGACCCCTTCCCATTGCACCAAAAGGGAATAAATATTTGTTAACTGTCATGTGCATGTCCTCAAAGTACCCTAATGCAGTGCCCCCAGCGTCCACTACAGTTGTGGAAGCTTTGTTCCAGATCCTCAGTAGAATGGGTCTTCCTAAGGAAATGCAAACGGACCAAGGAACTTCATTTACGAGTATTTAAACATCAGTGCTCTTTGAAAACTTTGTAATAAAAGTTGTTCCCAGTTCAGTTTATCATCCTCAGAGTAATCCCGTCGAAAGGTTCCACAAAATTCTGAAAGGAATCTTAAGAGTGATATGTCTTGAATCCTCTCCCGAACGGGGAAAACAGTTGCCCTCTGCACTTTTCACTTTAAGAACCATCACTCGTGAAAGCACAGGTTTTACCCACGCTGAACTGGCCCATGGAAAAAATTTTAAAACACCTGTAACTCTTTTTGTATGAGAATTGAATGGAGACTACAGAAGAGGTAACCCCCGTTGTAGAATACGTTTTCCAACTCATAAATTGACTTAAAAGATTTCAAGCCATTGAAAAAATGGAAGAAATGAAAATTAAAAGAAAGAAATGGAATGAGAAGAATACTATTAAACAAGAATTTTCAAAAGGAGATTTAGTGTTAGTGTTAAGGCTGAGCGACCCTATAAACTATCTGTGCAGTGGAAAGGACCAGGTGAGTGAGTGAGCGTCGCACTGTTCAGTTACACGAGAGCTTTTGGTGAAAGTACCTCGTAATTTTGACCCATGGTCAAGTGACGAGGACGACACCTGAGCTGGCACCCCCTCTCCTAACTAGCCCACCAAACCAATGGGAGGACGTTTGAGCTCTTGATATATTTAACGTGCATCGCGCCCCTACACGGCGGGTCTTTAGTAGTACTGGTCTCGACTCATGACATGCCAGCCACGATACGATACTTTGACCACTAGGCTACCACGACCATGGAAAGTACCGGGAAGAATAGAGAAAAAAATTTCAGAGACGAATTATGTGTTAACAATAACACCGATTCAAATCAAGTTTTTCATGTAAATATGTTGAAGCCATACTACCAAAGAGCCAAATTTGCCATTATGATTAACAGTAGGGGAAGGGAAGATTCGAACGAATTAGAAGAAAACTTTCCCTGTATCGATTTTAATCAGAATATTTTTGACTTCGATGAAATTACAGAACACATTTAGTTAGAAAATCGATTGAATATTCAAAAAAATAGAGAAACTAAAAGAAATCCTATGTCTTTATTCAAAATATTTTCCAATGAACCAGGAAAAACGCTTTTGGTGGAGCATGGCATTGAACTGATAAATGATGCACCTATTAGGTCGAAGCCAAACAGAATGTCGACACGACAAGCTGATTTAATCCAAGAAGAAATAAGAAAAATGTTGAAATACTAAGTGATAGTAATAGGAGAGTCAGATTATGCTTCGCCGATGATATTAGAGGAAACTCCTAGATCGAAGAGATCCTAGGCCTTGCATCGATTGTAGGAAATTGAATGAAGTAATAAGAACTCAGTTTTATCCCTTACTAAACAGAGCATAGAATTGAAGCTGCAAATTATATAACCCTACTTGACTTAACAGAAGGTTTTGGCAGATTCCGATTCCTTTTACTCCAAAAGCTCAGAGGTAAGCTGCATTCACCACTAGTTTTGGAACTTACCGTCCAATACGTATGTCATTCGGGTTAAAAAATGCTCCCTATTATTTCAGCAGATTGATGGCTGAACTACTTGAAGGCTGTGAGAAGTTTGCCCTACCATATTTAGACGATGTTCTATTTTTTTCAGAAAACTGGGACGGTGATATAAGCCACAAGGATAAGGTACTAGAACGGATACAAAATGCTCGTTTAACAATCAAACCAGCAAAATGTAAATTCGCTCAAGATAGCGTTAAATATCTTGGTCATGTCGTAGGGTTAGGAAAGAAGTTTCCAGCTCAATTAAAAGTTAACACAATAATAGATTTTCCAGTTAAAGGACTAAAACCCAGGTTAGAGCCTTTTTGGGAATTGTGGGACAGCACAACCTTTTCGACAGTACATATAAATGGGACTATATTTTATAAAAATACTATCATTATTACTATTACTGGGTTTTAATGAGTAACAATAGTCCTAGAGAAGCAAATAAATTAATTAAGCAATGTTAAACGGAATCAATTCACTTTAAATCTGTAGCTTGGATTGGCGACTGTTTTTCCGAGTTGTTGACAACACGAAAATTGGGCAATATTATCCGCAAGAGGCATCCAATACCAAAATAATGATGGAACAAAATGTGTTTCGCTTCATGGTCCATTTAACCTATAAGTACCCAAACTTCTTTAATTTGTCAATGTTTAATTGAAGCCTTAAGAAACATTTACAAGATTAAAACATACAACAAGCAACACATTGTTCTCCAATTAATATACACCAGTACAGTATATCTGAAGCTCTTACATTACTTCACATGGAATTCTTACATATGGTTTTCCAGTTTTAAAAAACAGTAAGTTGAACCTTTCTCATAATAATTTTATTATTTAGGAATGAATTTCGATGCGTTGAAAGGAGTGAAAATCAAGAAGATCCGACTTATGTTCATTATGACAATGAATTCGAAAATGATCATTTGGTAAGAATTTTTTTCTATCTACCTAGTTTAAGATGAGCAATCCTTCGTTTTAATAACACAAAAATAAATTCATAGGCAACAATTCAGAAATAATTTTCATTAAACGCATCAATTTTGACTCATTTAAAAAAATCGTAAAAAATACAATTATTATTTTATTGTAAAAAAATTATACCGTATCGTGGTGTGGTGAAATAAATGACTTCCCGATTCTGTAATTACCTTTTGCCTGAGTTCGATAGAAACAATTAGAATGTTATTTAACAACATGAAAAAAAGGCGAAACTTCATTCAATTGAAATTGAAATGACGCTCGGCGAAATAAATAACACACAAGGGTAAGACAATTACGCGTTTTAAGATTTTTAATTAATATATTTTCTACTAATTGCAATAATGGAAAGAAAAACAGTTTACGTCCTATTCTCCAGACCTATACTGAATATACTCACAAAATTTCATAAGAATCGGTCTAGCCGTTTCGGAGGAGTTTTGTTACAAACACTGTGACACGAAAATTTTATACATATTAGATAATAAAGGAATTTTAAAACCCCTTTTCTTGAACAAAGTAGATTGTGAATATACTATTTTTTGCAATCCCGAGTTTCACGAAGTATTTTATACTAGTTAGTGCAATGTTTTGCAACCTTTTACATTTGTGTGGGGGGGGGACACCTATAATAAAGAAGAGGGAACCATTTATCGACATATCAACAAATTCTGTGTTAAAATTTAAATTTAAGATAGAACTAAATTCAGATAGAACTGCTAATTTATGAAAAATACACAAAATTTCTCACACAGTTATAAACATTTTAATGCCATTCACAAAAATGTATTTAGAAAGTGAAAAATATTTCTCATCGCGAGGGGCTACAAAAACAAAATATACAAACGAATTAAATGCAGAATATGAAATGCTACTGCAGATAAATTCAAAAGACCTTGACTTCAAGAGTTTGTGTAAAAAAATACGAATATGCTATATATATATATATATATATATATATATATATATATATATATATATATATATATATCCCAGTTACAAAATATAATGTATGCGTAGGTAACATTTGGATCACAAATTAATATTATCAATGAATAAATGACATTAAAGTTTTATCATAAAAATTTTTAATAAAAAATAAAATACTGTTTTTAGGATTGTCTTTATACATAATATCCAAAACATGTGATGTACTTTAAGTATTATTTTAAGGTATATTCTTCTAAGTGTCGAATGGGATTCTCCAAAAATATCTAACAGTTCTAAGAGTTCCGGGAGTCGGAAAAAGTTTGACGAGTGATCTATGTCCAGAAATGAGAACTCTTACATGATCAAGATTCACTACTGTCTGCAGTCATCCCCCCCCCCGAAAATGTAAAAGATAACTAACATTTCTTACACCAGTTTCCCGTTTGTCCCCCATAGCTTATAGTCCAGTCATATTAGGGTTAAGCTGCGGAATGAGAGATAATAAGCTGAAAACTCGTATATATCTTTACTTTGGCATTCTAAAAGTTGTCTCAAAAGTCTCATAAAATCTCGTGTCCGCGTCTTAAGATATTCATGGTCAAAGGTAAAAAAATTCGGTTTTTCCCAAATATCTCGTTTCTTATGGCTTTAATGTTATTTACATTTATTATAAATATTGAAGAGAATAAAATTTTCTATGACTTCAATTGAAACAATTTTTTATACATCAAACCATTTTTGAGATAGGGGGCGCTAAGCACTCAGCGCTTAGTTATCTAAAGCAGAATGCAAGGTCGACCGTTAGTCACATAATATAATACGCTGTATATAGTCTATTAACCTTAAAAATATACATAGTTATGAACATTTGGCTTTTTTATTAATTATTACATTACATTTAGTAATAGATTTCCTTAAACAAGTATATGTTTCTTTTATAACTAACTTTTGAACTACACTGTTCGTGTAGTTCAAAAGTTGTTGACAGATATGCTTAAAGTATTTTTTAATTATATTCTATTATTATATATATTAGTTAAATTTAAAGTAGAAAAAAAATAAAGTAAGTAATTTTTAATTATATGTTTACTTAAAAAAATATCATTTTATACAATTATTACAATTGAAATTCGGATGTAAAGAAGTTTTACAAAAATTTTAATTATAAGACGAACATGAATGTTAATTGTTTACCTCTTATTCTTCATTGTCTTTCGATCACTCGAAAATTTGCAATTAATTCTCATTATTTTCGTTGTCAAGGATATTTTTCTCCAAATCTTGAAAGATTTCGGAATCAAAAGTACAATCTTCATCGAGATCGCTCTCGTATCGTGAACTATTGAAGCAAGCTTGCCCATTACACTAGCCACAAGCTAAAGAACATTGCAACCCCGATTTCCTACATCCACAGCGGGAACCACAACCATTTTTGCAATTGCAAAATATGATATTGAGTAATTCATCTGGAGCAGACGGTAATATTGTCGTAATCGGTTCCAAGAATTCATTCCGCAGAATCCAACCCCATTACTAGGGTTCTAAATCATTCCCTAGCCAAGTTTGAACTTGATAATATACACGGCTAATGTGTTGCTGAGCCGCTGCACTTGTTTGTGGAAGATTGGATAACTGCACGGGTTTGTTGAGTTTTGTTGATTTGATGAATTGTGTGTGTGTGTGTGTATGTGTGTGTGTATCGTAGATTATCAATACTGTTCTCAGATTTTGGAGCATTGTAATCGCCAACAAGACTCGTAAACCATTTTCATGTAATGTTTGTACAGGACAGTTTTCTTCTTGGAATACTTGAGCTAGTTGATCCAAATTCGGAAGATTCTCTAATATTCTAATGACAGTTTTTTCCCCTTTTTAAAAAAATTAAGATGTTGTATCACAGTCACTAAATGTGTGTAGAAACAAAATGTGTTTTTTACAATGAGGATATTTATCAAAACTTTTGGAAGAGTATTTTTGAATTTTAACATGTCCTTTGCCAACTTTTTTAAAGAACACTTCTTTATGATGCGCTTGAGTACGTCCAATTAAAATGACGAGCAAATCAATATCTTCTCCTACTATGACGGCAGTCCTGTGATGTTCCGATTCTCCTATAGCTGTTTCTACGATAAGAACATCTGCATCATCTTTGGCCTGTTTAATCGTGATATCAATAGATTCTAATTTCCCAATCAACATGTTAATAAAACTTTTTTTATTACATCGATTCGACAAAAATTTCTCTTGGCTAATTGATACTATCATTGTTTTGTCGAAACAAACATCATTCGATTTTGATAAAGCAGCAGTTCTTCTTAGCTGTTCCATTGCTTTTATGTTTTTACTATATCCCGAGTATCCATCAAATACAACTACAATTTCAGAACCATAACGTTTTTATCTGAAATTATTGAAAAAGTATCGTCTTTACTCCATACGATGCGATGCAAAAGAAACCCACCATCGATAATGTATGTTACATTATTTTTATCGAGGTCAAAATCTACAGGAGTCATATTATCATATAATGTCGCTTTCGTGGTTTTTCTCATGCCCTCATTATCAAATAAAGTTGATGGATATGGACTTAGTTCATATTGGAGATATTCTTGAAGATTACGTTCAAACTGTGTGCTTACAGTTATTCTTTGAAAGAGTAGCAATGGATCAATTGAAACTCTACAACCGTTAATTTTGACAGATTTGCTGACAATCGAAAGCGGTAAAACCTTATCGGATCGTTTTACCTTTATTTCATTAAATTTTAAACCAGTTATCTTTACCATTGATTGTAATCCGATTTCATGGGCTTTGTGACAGTTAATTTGATCATTTCCAACTGTTACAGAAGCTAAAGATACCAATTGTTGCGTATTTGGAAAGGGATTATGAAGTGTAAGTTTACTTACATCAGTATTATCTCTTTTTACTCTTGAATCCTTAGCATCAACGTGTTGTTCAGTAGAGTCTAAAGAAATTGTACAAAACTTCTCCATCTCGTCACAAATTGTATTTGTAGCGTACTTAACAAACACCCATTTACATAAAACACTTTCTTGCGTACTTCGACCACGAGATACTCCTCCTTCTGTCTTCATAGATTTCATTAGACATTGTTCGATAACCATATCTGTCCATGTACCAGAATTAAATTTCTCTGTTCGTTTCCCGGTGAATGCTAGAAGAGACACGTGTGATATTGCTGCTAACTCTTTTGCACATGGTTTGGTTGTACATTTTTGTATACGGTCATTGTAAAGAACAGCATCTTTTGGATTAACAATCTTAATCATCCCCATAATATGGAGAGTATTATTACCATCAAGAGTATGGACATTTATATCAGCATTGTCCCCAACATATTGTACTAGTGCCCCTGATTCCGATGATAAAATACGAGGCTGTGGATGGTAAACTGCTGAAATTTCGTACTGTACAGTATTACAATACGAAGCTTCAAAACCCAAGCTAAATAACACATCTATTAGTCTTTTAGATCCATATCTTCTATGAAGGGACACAGAAAGGCCTAATAGTAGCTGTGAGGAAAATGATCGTTCTCGTAATGCAGCCATTATTGCATGACTTGACGTGCATTTTGTTTTTAAATAAGCTATTTTTCCTTTTCTGTTTTTCATTATGACTTCTCGTAAGAAATGCAATAAACTTTTTGGTATATCTTGATTTACATCATCCAACATTTTACTTGGAGGTGGATAAGACTTGGTTTTAACGACAGATGACCGAATGTCTTCACGAATAATAGCTGCTGCAGCTTCCACAATTCGCAACCGTTCTTCTTCGGGATCCCTTTTTTTACTATCATACCAAGCTTTTGATAATATATTAGCTTGTCTATCACGAAAAGATATGATTGTAAAATATCTTACTTTTGTCGTAATTATTATATTCGTCAAATATTTTTGTTGAAGTCTCGTAATTATAGTTTTATCATCTGGTACATACCCGTCAGGACATCTATGAGATCTTTAAATGTAAATTGGGAATCGTCGTGATTTTAGATGTAATTAAAAATCTCTGCCATAGCTTCTGAGACTTGACTATCTTGGCGAGACTTCTTTTCAGTAGATGGTAGCGTATTTAAGAAATTAATGTAGCAGAGAGTATGATATTTTGCTTCAGAAGCGATCAAATCATACTCACAAAGTATACGATCTTTCGCTAATTCTCCTATAGAATCACCACGTTCTTCTGCTTTTTTTAAAACATTGTCTTTAAACTCAAGAGTACTCTCTTTACTGATCTTGCACCTGTACTTCTCTTTTTTTTTAGCTTCTGTTGCTTCATCAGCTACTTGACGACAAAATAAACAGAGCTTTTTGAAATCAAACGCTTCATTTCTTCTTTTACGAGGGACACTAAGTGATGATAAAGATTCACTGTTTTCAATGCGTCGTTTCGATGCTGCAATAGAATTTTTACTAATGTACACTTTTCGGCACTCGGTATGCACATTCACGGAGGTTGAAGCATTTAAAAAATCAATGTGACCGTCCTTTCGTTGGATACTTGCTACTCTCAAAGTTTTTAAACCGCGCACTACATTACCAGGATAACCTTGTGATAGGGATTTATTACATATAAAACATAAATCAGACATAACTCTCAATTTTACGTCCATCATAGCTAAAATACAATTTAAAACTAACGAATAAACGTGGCTAGTAGAAACTGAATTGTTGAAAAGGAAATCGGTCTTTATTATTTAGCTAAACATGTGTCCATCAAATAGCTATAAATTAAACATTCGTATATTAGGTGTGTATAACAATGTACGTGTATAAGGATGTAAAGCGCCTTCTAGCGCTCATAAGCATATCCTTAGACTCAGGAGTCGAATCGAGACGAGACATTTTAAGAAACAACAGTCCAATGGAAATTATGGGAGACTCTCCTTAATTTGAGTAATTTAACATGTTTTTATTACGTCTGTCCGGGTGGAATTTTGCAATTGATTTTAAACTAACTTCCCGATGAGCTAGATACTTGAAATTTGGACCATAGCTTAGAAGTGGATGACAATGCTTGAAAATATGCTTTTTAGTTCGTTATAAAAACATGGTACATTAAAAAAATTTTTAAATTCTTAGATCATGTTTTCTTTGAGGTAACTAAACTATCAATAGGGGTCAGCAGGTCTAGGCATAATCTGTACAGAAGGAAACAAATTTGAAGGTTTATACATTTCAAACTAATTGCATTTCATTTTTCTTCTTAAAATGTAATTAGCATATATTAAAATATAATTAAAGTAAGTCTATAGTTTCAGTTTACTGTTTTTCAATTACACGAACAGATGCGGAGTATTAAAAAATATACTTGATTAATGAAATCTATTACTAAATGTAATGTAATAATTAATAAAAAATGCCAATTGTACGTAACTATATATATATTTTAAGGTTAATAGACTTTATATGGCGTATTATATCATGTGACTAACTGTTGACCTTGCATTTTGCTGCAGATAGCCAACCATTGCGCGTTCAGCGCCCTCTATTTCAAAAACGGTTTGATGTATAAAAAAATGTTTCAATATTTATAATAAATGAAAATAGCTTTAAGGCCATAGGAAACGAGATATTTACAAAAAAACGTTTTTTGACCTTTGATCTTGAATATCTTAAGACGCGGACACGAAATTTTATGAGACTTTTGAGACAACATTTAGAGTGTCAAAATAAAGGTCTATACAAGTTTTCAGCTAGTTTTCAGTTGACCCTTTTTTTTTGTGACTAAGATGACTGGGCTATTACCCTTCTTCAGTCCCCAGTCCTTAGCGCGTGTCGCTTTTCGCTGAAAGGGGAGAATTTTATTGAAAGGAGATCCCGAGAGAGAAATTTACTGCCCATCTTGGAAATCTTTAGACAAATATTTGTGCCAAAAATTTCACAATAGCCAACGCCATCTAGATGTCATGTAAGGTAAAAATTAATTGCCGTAAAGTACCTTAATAGACTAAAAATGATTTGAAGGATTTTGAAGGAAATGGCAGTTTTCACACACACAGCTTTAATTTTCCTCTCCTTCACAGTGAAAAAAGTCAAACACTGTACTCTTAAAAGTTAACTGTATTCCTATTCCCTAAATTATGCCAACCAAAAACATTACTCAGTTTTCTTTTGCTCATCGAAGCTGATTAATGATTTGTTAGACGCTTTCCGCAAAAAGAAGGTTTTAAAAAGTTGAAGCAGTCAAATTGCTACTCGGTTTTTATTGTATGTAGCTTCTGCATTGGCTACTTCTACTTCTGTGACACCCGCCATTTTGTGCTTTGATGGCAAAGAACTTAGTGGATGTAAAAGTCCTTTCGACCTTTTAATTTTACTTGTAATGGTAAAAAATATCAACATCTGAATTTTTTCCCCTTCAAATTATGATAATAAAGAGACGTTAGTAAAATATATATAAATAATTTGACAAATTCTTTCCTTGCTGTTAACATATGTTTATTTGTAAAGAATTCTATTGTTCGCAATAAAGATTGAAAGAAAGCATGAGGAAGATTTTTTTTTGTACTGGAAAACTTACAGAGTAAATGCATTTTGCTTAACTTCTATTGTGTTTTAGACATTCTTTCCACAAAAATCTTACTAAGCAATTTCATCAATTTTATTTCCATACGAGCCGTTTATCACGTTCATCCCCAAAATAATCACACTAAATAATATCGACGATCAATCGATTGAACATCGATTTGCTGAATATGGTTGTACAATGCAAAAGAACGCTCCAGCTACTACATTGTAACCTGTGGAGCTCTTTCCATTTTAACTTTTTTTTTTGATGCTTCTCGTATTATTTAAAATTTTCCAGATTACTTAGCCTTGATTTTTTAAAGGAAATACTAACCAATAAGACTGAAGCTGACTTTCTTCGAGAAAATGGATGACGCAGCGACTCTCAATCTTATTAGTAAAGAAAATTGTTTGAATCTCTGATGCCTTGGCCTTGAAGAAAGTCTGGGCGTTTCTATTGGCTCTGTCGACAGATGCAGTGGGAAAGGGCGATGACAGAGGCGTAAAACTGCAGTTAAAAATGAAGTTCTTGCAGTACTGTGTGTGAGTAGGAGAGCTCTGATTGGACGATTGCCCACCCTGACTTAATACGGTATTGGCTGCTCGAAAAGGAATAACATGTAAGGCTATTATGCCAAATCTGATAAATCTATATTTAGTTCCTCTGTTGGTAATATATGAAAGCGTAAGTAAATTAACAGCTCAAATAACTACTGCATTTCCGATCACAGCAAGACAAGAGTTATACGCAATGATACAGGCCCCCAAGCTACAAGGGTCCCAACATATGGAAGCAAAAAATCGTTAAGCTTTAAAGGGGCTCAAAAAGCAAGAAACTTTTAATACAAGGTCCACTTAGGTCTGGCTACGCCAGGTACGTTTATTAATATTTTAAAGGAAGTATTTGAAAGCTCTTGTATCAGAAAAGTTTTAGTACACTGCAATTTTATTAAATTTGAAGTTATGAGTATTAACTTCATTATGTGTTTTTTTTTGTACAGTATAACTTTCCTCATACTCCGGTGAAAATATTCTTCGACGAGAAAACAACTTTTAACAATACATGGAGGTAAAGAAAACTTTTTAAAATTTTTTATTTATGTATATACTTAAGTTCTGAATCTATTTAATTATGGAAGCAGATTCATTTAACATCTGTTGTCCTTCAGTTCTGATTCACATTGCAGAAACTGGCTGTCTCTTAATTTGAGGCTCCTACCTACAGGCCATTTTGAAATCGTGAATATAATGTGATAATCCTATGGGAATTCTATTTTCTTCCACATACTTTAAGTAATACATCTATAAAACACAATAAAATTTACTCTAAAGAGCAAAAGGCAAAAAAAGTTAATTTGTGTTACATTTTAACGCCGATATTTGAAAATATTTCTTAAAAATCTAAAAAACCACAAACAGAAATAATTAAAATATACACAATATAAAGAAAATCTTTCTTCATATTTTGCTCTTTTGGATGCACTTTGTTGCATTCAAATTGATACACAAGTCATAGACCTGAGTTGGAAAGTAGAATTTCTATAGAAGGTATTTTTTACTGCCACCGATTCAAAATGGTCGGTGAATGTGGAAGCCGTAAATAAACATTAAAATCTCGTCTTTTGTAAATGCCTAACTTAAAAAATTGTGAAAATTTTTATATAGTGTTATCTTTTATTGCAAAGTATGATTGCTTAGCTTTGAAATGTTAACAGATTATATTTTATACAATACAATCCGATAACAGAAGACAAGCATTGCTATGAAATACGACACTTTACGGAAAATCTTTTATGCATATGGTATTCATAAAGTGGCAATCGAAAATATTTCGAAACGATATAAAACTGATTATAATACTAGTGCGATGATAACAATTGATATTTTTTTTTCCAGAAAATGTGATTATGAGGAAGAAAATTATAAATCTCCAAAACAGTTTCGACCACAAAAAGTATTTTTCTTTTTAAAAAGTTATTCTCGTTTTTTTTTCCTTGTAGAAAAATGTATAAAACTAATAATTAGTTTAAAAACTTAATTAGGTTTTGAACTTGCAATATATAAGTTAGTATTTTAGCGGTATTCCGCCTGAAGAAAGTGCGAGATTTCTATTAAAAAGTTATTTTGATGTTTAATGAGAATACATAGTAAAAAGAAACACAGTTTAAAATATTTTAAGGCTTAATAAAAATTTTATATTATTAAAAAATTGCAACGAAAATATTATGTTTAAAATATGTTTCTGCTCCAATGTTAGATAAATTGAAAATTAGTTTAAAAAGTTATCGACAATAATTAGTTTAAATGCAAAAACTAAAATGCTTACATATAGACCAATCAACCCCGAGAAAATATTCAACTCCACCCATGATACGCTTTATGTAACGATTCTATATGATCTTATTTTCCGTAAGCAAAGAATAACATATTGCTCATGTAGATGGTCAAATTGCAGTATTAAACGGACATATCTTTGCTTAAACTCAACTTTTGACTATTCTCAACAAATTTTACCATCTAAAGGGCAGAATTTTAGATTAAGAGTTGGCAGCCGTAACAGAAATTTCTCCATTTATCCATATGATGTGGAATCGAAGTTTTTCTTATCTTGTTCTATTTATATGTCTTTCGTATTAAAGTATTACAAAAAGCGCGCATCCATTATTTTTAAAAAAAAAATTATAATGAATATTTGTAAATTCAGTTTTGAAATTATAATGTCTTTTCCATTTTTAATAAAAGCAGTTCTAATGAAGATGATTTCCCAATTATACAACTCAAAGTAAATTTTCTTATCTTCTAACGACATATTAAAAAGTAAATCTTTCCAGAACATTTCTTCGGATTCATCAAACCAACAGTCACCTATTGAAAGGATTATGCAAAAATACCAGTTTTCTAATGCTGAAAGAGATTTCAACCAAGATTTGACACAGTAAGAAACTTCAGATTCCAATCAATTTAATGCTTAATATTGTATGCAATGTTAAAGATGTCCTAATCTAATGCAAGAGAATGTCCCGAACTGATGATACTGTCCAAGCAAAAAAAAGTTTTGATATTAAAATTTTTGCTTACTAGCCATTCTGAATTCGTACCCTTAATATTTTACCTAGACGATTTCTTCTTTCCTTTTAAAATGTTGTGCAATAAATATTGCAATAGAAAGATCTAATATTTTAACAAGAGATTTCAGTAAAATTACATTTTCTCAACAATTTTTGAAAGTATTTTAAGTAAATTTTAAAGTTCCGTAGTGCAGACAAATAATTAAGGAATGCATAAAAATGTTGCTTTTTTAATTAGAAGGAGAGATCTGAATTCTAGAAAAATCTCTGTGTGTTACGTTTTGTTTTTTACAGAAACTTGTCAGAGAATTAACATTAAATTCACAAATTCAAAATGGCTTTGAAGAAAAAGAAAGAAAAAATTCGCCTATCAAGTCATTTTGAATTCGTAAACGGTTTGATTATGTGGGAATTATATTTCTCTCTCAAACTTAGGCTTTTATATTGATTTAAATGCAACATGAGAATTGTAGTTTTCCTTCCATTTCACAAAATATTTTAAAGGCTTAATGATTCGTTTATCGATTTTTCAGATCTTTAAAAATACTTTAAAAATCCGCAAGAAAAATATAAATACAGAAAAGCCGTCATTATATTATTTGTTCCTTTGGATGCAGATTTTGATCAATTAATACAATATTTAAAAAAATCTAACAAGCAAAATTTTCTCAACATATGGAACGTTAGGTTCGATTAACAGTCCCATGACATGCAATCACGTGTTTCCTGCCATCTAATACATGTGTCTCGCTGTTGCCAGGTTTTATTTTTCACTGATTCTTGTTTTTTTCAGAAAATACACTTATAACTACGATAATAAAATGCACAAGTAAAAAAAGATACGTGAGTTTCAAAATACCCTGAAAAACAGAATATAATTTTTTTAAAAAATTCCAGCGAATCTTAATGTCGACACTTCATTTGAAATTGTTATTACATTTCAAATTGTTTATGTGGAAGTTGAGTAACGGGTATCAGTGACTGACAAGAACTGTGTGAGTCTTTAGTCTATTCAAAGCCAAAATATAACTATGAACCTGTCGTAGTCTCTCACTACCCCTATGATTATTAACTCCCCTTTGCACATTATCTAAATTCGGGTATGTTGGATTCATAATTAACAACTACTTAATTAATAAACCAATATTATTTATTAAAATCTTTCTTATTATAGAAATACACAATTATTAATCAAACTTTAAGAACAACAAATTACAGTGGAGTGAGATAAGAATTCAATTATGAACGACGGAACACTAACTGAAACTACGGAGAATAACGCATACAATCAAACTACGCATTTATATCTAATTTATGAAAATAACAGACCTGATATCTTTTTAAGGCAGGATTCTTTAATACTTGATGGATCTAAAGAGCGGCTTCAATCCTTGATATCTTCAGTTCCGTCCCAACCGAATTAATGAACCTTTTTCAATAATCTTCCTCTGGCGAACAAACTTCACTAGTTTAACTAATCTCTCAGAATCACCTTCTTAATCAACCTCGTAGTTATCTCCTCTATCAAACCACGTAGTCATCCTCATCTCTTCATTTCATTTCTCCCTTTTATATCTTTTTCGAACTCGCTAAACCCGAAACTATCTTGTTTGCATAAGTCACACTTTTGGCTCTCAGCGGGGATTGGTTAAAATAAATACAATCTTAGAGGAATTGAGAGAAGGTTAGTGAAACGCGTAAGCACCCGTCACAAACCATAAAATAATTCTAAAAAATGTCCAATATAGACTTTGAAATGTGCCATTTGTTTTTAATCTAGTCTTGATTTTATTTTTCAGTTCAACTTCAAAGGGACTGAAAAATGAAGATTTGCCACTTCTTGAAGTACTTTATGGTCACATACGTAGATTAGCTTCAGTTAACAAAAAATATACGAGGTAGGATCCCGGACGTGAGACTATGTCGTGAAAATGTTTTGCAGTAGAGTGACTACGATAACGTTTTTGTGTTACTGCGTCCTTTCCCTTTTGATTTGTTCTAAACCCAAGGGTCGGTGGCTCACCACGGTGACACATTTAGTAACCGGTGATTGAAAGAAATGAATTTTGTAGAGCAGAGGATGAACATCAAATTTTATAGAAAGTATATTTTCTAGACTGCTACAGAGACTTACGAAATATTGATGTATATGTACAACAGTTATATATTATTGCGAATGCAACCTTTTGAGTGGCATTGACGTTTCAAGAAAGGCAGAGTAAGTGCCAAACACTACAACCGTTCTGAAAGTTCGCAGACTGCCTGCACCACTGAAAACATTGAAAATGTTTCTGCGGCGGTGCATGAGAACAAGCTTCAAACAACGACAAGGTGAAAACGAAAACAACTATTTTGCCGTATCTTCCTTACTCCCATGACCCCCCCCCCCGCGACTTCAGAATATTTCCAGAACTGACAAATCGTCGCTTTCAGGGTCGTCGATTCTATTCTGCAGATGAAATTAAAAGTGCATCGCAGGCTGAATTAAAGGACAAATAAAAATCGATCCCAGAAACCTTTCAAACCTTACAAGCGCTCGTAAAAGTGTGTTGTTACTCAAGGGTCTTATTTCAAATTAGGATGTGTTTCAGCAGTTTAATTAGTTATATTTTTTTAAGTTAAAGCCTCAGTCCGGGAACTTTTGAATCCTACCTCGTATATACAGTGGACCCCAAAAGTGTTCGTACACTTGCAATTTCCTATAAAATTTAGTATTTTCGACTAATAAAAATTAATATATTGAAATTGTAATTTTTTTATAATATTTGCAACTTTTTCTTAATGGAATGACGTAATTCATTTTTTGAAAATAGTATAACTATTATTTTTAAAAATTTATAATCAAAAGGCTACTGAAAAACTGCGCCACAAAGGTCTTCGTACACTTAACAAAAATCTCAACATAGCTTTAAATATAATATATTTCTTTCTTAATTTAGTACTTAGTAGGATTACTTTTAGTGTCCACAACAATTTTTAAACGTCTTGGTATGGATTTAATCAGTTTTTTTTGTAATTTCTGCATCGATTTTCCTTCATGCTTCTGTGGTTATTGTTTTTACTTCACATTATGTGTTTATACGTCATGTTTTCTATTTTTTTAAATCAAATTCTTACCAAATATGTTCTACTGGGCTAAATAAACTGATTGAGGAGGTTTTTCAGAATTTTGGGACAGTTATAGAGACACCAGCGGCGTACATCGAGAGCAGTGTGCTTGGCGTCATTATCCTGATAAAAAAATGAAGCCGTCTTTAATATCCGAATTTTGGCGAATAATTTAAAATTTCCCTTTAAAATATTTAAATAGAGCTCATGATTCGCAATACCATCAAAAAATACCAAATTACCTAATTTGAGGCAGATTTACACCTACACGCAAAAACACTTCCACCTCCATGACTCATTAGTCCTACTAGATTCTTGGGATTAAGTTACAAAAAATTCAAAATTGACAGCAAATTGATTGGAATGACAGAAAATTCAACAATTTTGGCTCTGATCAGCATATAGTAGTTTGTAAATGAAAAAATGAGGAATTTAATCCCATGAATTTAAGCGGATCAAGAAATCCTCCACCTCCATGCAACATGTAGTTGCGTGGGGGTGTAAATCGGCTCCAGGATTAGGTAATTTGGTACTTTTTGATGGTATTGAGAATTATGAGGTCTTTTAAATATTTAAAGGAAAACTTTTAAATTATCTGTCCAAAATTTGGATGTTGGAGACGACTTCATTTTTTAACAGGATAATGACGCCAAGCATACTGCTCTCAACCTACGCCACTGGTGTCTCTATAACTGTCCCAAAATTCTGAAAATACCTCCTCATTCAGTTTATTTAGCCCAGTGGAACATATTTGGTGAGAATTTGATTTAAAAAAATAGAAAACATGACATATAAACACATAATGTAAAGTAAAAACAATAACCACAGAAGCATGAAGGAAAATCGATGCAGAAATTAGAAAAACTGATTAAATTTATACCAAGACGTTTAAAAATTGTTGTGAACACTAAAAGTAATCCTACTAAGTACTAAATTAAGAAAAAAATATTATATTTAAAGCTATGTTGAGATTTTTGTTAAGTGTACGAAGACTTTTGTGGCGTAGTTTTTCAGTAGCTTTTTGATTACGAATTTTAAAAAATAATAGTTATACTATTTTCAAAAAATTAATTACGTCATTCTATTCAGAAAAAGTTGCAGAGATCGTAAAAAAATTACAATCCCAATTTATTTATTTTTATTAGTAGAAAACACTAAATTTTATAGGGAATTGCAAGTGTATGAACACTTTTGTGGTCCACTGTATATATAATCTGTAACAAAAAAAAAAAAAAACGACGCACCAAGTAGCAGTTGCTTGATTGTACTGAAATTTCTCATGCAAACCGAACATGCAAATGATTAAAATTTGGTGTCCAGTGAATGAATAGGGGGAGCTACAGCGCGTCGGAACTGCACACTCACCAAGTGTCTATAAGAAATGGTCGAAATTTCTGTTGCACTACGATTTAGGATACCTTTCAACAACTGAAGAAAATTCCTCACCGTAGGATTCGAGCTCATTACGAGCAACTGACATAGTTTAAAATAAGTCGTACCGTTGGATTGAAAAAGGCTGATTGGGTGAATCGGAGAATCGCTCGTCATATGTGTCGAAGCAATGCGGCCATTAGAAGAAAGCTGGCAAGAATGGTTGGACAGCGCCAGATTTCAGTGTCATGATGGTAGCGATCGACCTAGGGCCCCAGCAGATCGGGAGGACACATTGATTGTCAGAGCAGCTATCACAGCACCTGATTCATCGTTATCAATTACCATACGTGCGATCCGCACAAGTGCATCCACCATGACCATTCCCAGACGGCTGATAGAGCAAAATTTACGCTCGTACCAACCGCTACGCCACCTATCACTCGCACCTGCACACTGTTGCGCCAGATTATGGTGGTCCTTCGCTCGATCAGGTTGGAATCATGCGAACTGGGGACGTATAGTATTAAGCGACTAATCCCGTTTCCAACTCTGTGCTGCCGATCATTGCAGACGTGTCTGGAGACGCCCAGGGTAGCATGCCAGTCCTGCTTTCACTATTGCACGCCACACAGGCCCTAAACTAGGAATTATGGTCTGGGGTGACATTTTTTTTGACAACTGGGACCCCTTTGGTCATCATTAGAGGCACACTTACAGCTCAGCCGTACGTCGACGACATTCTGAGAACTGTTTTGCTACCATTTTTTTTTTGCAGTACCCTGGCCTTATTTTTCAACAAGATTTTGCCAGACCACATACAGCACGTGTTGTTATGAACTATCCTACAGCTTGTCAAGTACTTCATTGGACAGCCAGATTTCTCTCCAATACAGCATGTCTGAGATATGATGGGAAGGCGACTGCATCTATCAGGGAATGTTGATGGCCTGGTGCGACAATTGGAACAAACTTGTCAGGAAATACCGCAGGAGATCATCAGAGTGTTTTATTACTTTATGCCACGTCATGTGGCAGCTTGCATCGAGGCTAGAGGTGGATCACACACACACACACACAACACCTTATTGAGCTCGTTACTTTGTAACTCTGAAATTAATCATTCAATTTTTCTTGAATTATAACCATTTTTTATTCTGTAAATAATCTTTCTACCCACCAACTTCTGTCTCTATCGGACAACTCCTTTTTGTTGTGTCGTTTTTCTTTTTGGTTGCTGTTTTTTTTTGTCATAGAGTGTATATTACATACATATAAGGTTTTTTTCATAGTTACATTTATTATTATGGGATCAAATTAGTTTCAAACTCTTTTCTCTGCTCTAAATGCATTAAAAAATGCACCTACAAATTCAGAGGTGTAATATGGGCAATATGAGGACAACAAACCACCACTGAACAGTCGGGCACAAACCACGTTTAGAGGAAGTAATTCGCAAAAAAGTTATGAAGGGTGTGATGTCGAGAGAGTGGAATGAAAAGGTGCAATAAGAGGTAAGAAGTACAATCATTAGACGTAAAGTATTTTTACAATGGGAACAGTGTATCATATTTTGACATCAGAAATACAACGACAAGGGATTTTCAAAGTTGCGGCATAGCACAGCCGACACAGACGGACGAAAGATTGTAGGACTCCGCTGTTCTGACGATGAAGCGACGAGGATCTGTGACGGGAGATCCTCTTCCGTAGCCACAGGCGTCCCATGCACAAGTAATTTGAGGTGACATCAGAAGAAGAAATCTAAGGGATTGAGGTCACGGGAGCGTGGAGGCTAAGCAGCAGGTCAGATCCACCTCCCTGGGATCTGTAGAAAAGTGGTGGTTTCGCAACGCAATTGGAAAACCTGCTAGTACACCATCATTCATGAACAACACGTTCTGGTGTGCAGCGGTCCGTTACTGCCTGCAGCAACTCGTGGAGAAGTAAAAAAACTTGCATACATCCTGGTTTTTTTAACCCTACCACGACGCTCCAAATTCTTGCTTTCGTTTGGCCATACGCGTCTTCGTCCTCACGATGGCTGCTGGTCACCGACTTAACGTGGTTTGCGAACCCATGTTCAATGGTGATTTGTCGTCCCCATGCTGCTAACTGTCACCCTTCTGAATTTGTCGGTCGAATTCGACAACACACGATATACATACATTTAGGTTCTCAAATATTTTCATTAGGTAAAATCTAGCGAAAAAAAGCTCATCCCCGACTCTGCGTACGAAGCAGAAATAGCTCATGCAAACTTTCTGGACTCCACAAGTAAGTGACGCCTTTATTTTACCTTTCTACTACCTCTTTTACGTAAGGCTTAGAAACGGTAACCAAAATATTCTTAGTGTACAATTATCGTCACAGGTAAGAACTATTTTAAGTTTTAGCGTAAAACACTTAGGAATTGGATTCTAGTTGAATCTACGACTTTTCGACAAAATAAAAATGTCGTCATTGTGACGTAATAAATGCACTAAGTTAGCCAAAAGAGAAAATGTAATCTTATTGGATACTAATTTTTTTCAATATTCATTCCATTTCGGTCATTTCTAAGAGTTCGCATTATTTTCCGAGTAACAGATTCGATAGTACCGGAGCGGAACGAAAGATACTACTAATATAATTTGTTTGTTTTTTGTTTTATTGGATGAAAGAGATGCAAGAAAGTTGCGATTGAATTATGTGGGAATGAACATTTGGTTGCTTCCAAGTATGAATGCCCGAAAAATGGGACGAAAATTCAAATTCTTCACAAAATTACCTGTCTCCTGAAGGTTAAACTGGGATTCATACAAAATGCATGAAATTGCGATCTGTTTTTGAGCGTAGCGGATACATTTTAAAGGCCTTTTGCTTTATTCTTTTAAACATTGTACGCTTTTTATGAACCCAGTTTAAAACGGTAACTAATAAGAATTGACTCTCGATACACATCCATGTATTAAGTCAATTTTTCGAACGCTTCCCATGCTCAAACATAGTAGTAGACATAATCAGAATAGTTGAAAGTTAGCAGTAGGTGATAAGTTTCAGAAAAATGTAATATATAGATTTCTCTACTTACCTTTAAAAAGTGAAGAGTAGCTATGAAATAAAAATCAGAGAATCTTACAAAAAGAGGCTTAAAAAGTCCATTTAATTTTAATGAAGCAAATTAAATTTATACTTTTATAAACTGTCACTGAAATAAGATTTTTTGGATTGAACTTCTTGAAAATAATTTATGAATCATAAATAAGGTTGTGCATCTGTGGTTACTTTTTTGCCAAAACTTGTCATCATGTTTAGTTTCCAGTATGAAGTAGAATCCAAAATGTTAACTTGAAACTAAACATTTAAAAATCTAATAATATAATTCATTGATTATATGTCTTGTATTACTTATCGCTACTCAATATTTTAGATGAAGCTGTGATGAATTTAGGATTTTATATGCCAACACGGTAAGTTCTTATTTGCTTCTATTTTAAATAAATTTTATAAAATAAATATAATTCGGCATCGATGTGTTTTTTTATAAATATAAATAAATTAAAACTAATTAAATAAGTCTCATCAATTCAGAAAACTTCATTAGAGATTACTAGTTGTAAAATAAAACCACTTCCTATGAATGGTTAGGATACAACATGTTTTTTTGTATCTAATTTTAATGTGAATGAACACAGAAACAAAAAATTTAAAGGAAATGTGCACTAAACAGTTTCTTATTGAATACGACACAGGAATTTGCATAAATTTATCACAAACATAATTTACGACATAAAAATCATTCTTATTAAAAAAAAATCAACTCCTTGAGAAAGTTTGGTGTGGAAAATTGTTGAGGAAACATTACAAAAATTGGTTCTAATAGAAATGCGTCCACCTCTAGTTGTAATGCATTGGTGGCACTGAATTTCCATGCGGCCAATTAAGTTGTCGGCTACCCAAAATGGTGAGACATGGAGTAATTCTCTGTTCAATTATGAAACAATCTTACAGGAAGAACAGCTACGTGTTTACCAAAGTAGCCCAAGATATGATGTGTCGGATTCAGGTCGGAGATTGAGCTAGCCGTTCCATTCGCTCCAAACCTTGATCCTCAAGATAATTCTCAATAAATACAGTTTGACGTATGCATCAAAATGAATCCAGTACGAATCGCTGTGACATATAGAATGTGAGATATGGGGACAGATCTTGCAATAAGTATCTCCCTAAGCTTCTCAGCCCCACTTCTACAAAAACCGTATTTTTTCCCCACCTCTGCAAGTCCTCATGTTGGATTAGTGGAAATTTGGAGAGTAAACAAACTCAGGTATTGTCCTCGTCACTCCATCGAAATTCAATATTGAGAGGTTTGTTATCAATAGCCCTCATTCTTTTTTTGAAATAATGAATAAACAATAATTTAATTAGTTTATATAGGCTGGATATCTCATTCTGGTAACGCAGAAATTTCTATTTCTATGCTCAGGCTATAAATTCAGTAGTGGAATTTAAAAATGATCTTTCTTCTTTTTTTTTTTTTAAATTTCAGATTCTATACCATTTACGAGTGATGAATCTTCATCTTTCAAATTGAATTTTCATGTAAAGCAGAAAGAAGAACAAAATCATTTGCACAATTTTCTTTGATGTGTTTTTGCACCATTTCATAAATTTCAGCAGTTTTAGTAGTTATTGTTAGTAAAATTATTTAAATAAACAACTTGAAAATTTTGTATAGTCTTCAATATATTTGTCTTGATAAAAAATTGCTTTCCGTTTCATTTCACGGAAACCGTGTTGCACGTAGGGGAGGGGATCGATATTGGAACATAACCTTTACTGATTAGATTTCAAACAAATGTATATTTCGCTAGAAATGAAACTGTAAATTCTCTGATCATCAAATATAAGCTTTCAATTCATAAATTTAAACTCAACCAAATATTCGTACAAATACAATATTAAGATATGATAATCAGTACTAACAGAGTGACCCACATAAAAGGGAATTCGGAAATACCTAAAATTTATACTGTTACACAATTTGAAAAAATTGCGAAAATTAAAAATAAATAGCTATACTACACTGGAAACCTTGGATAAGATATAGCTCTAATAATTAAAAATGACACTCATCCTATCATAATTGAAATCACATGCTCATCAGAAACTTCTTCCATCCAACAAAAAATAATCAAACTCATCAAACACAAATCTGAACGCAGTCTTGAAACACTGGGCCACAACTCCATTTTAAGGCGTCTCAGGAGTGTTAATATTGTCTCGAGGGGTGAAAATATAAACAATCTTCAAACAGGTACACTTCCTTTAAATTTAAATTAAATAATTAGAATCTTTTACACATTATTTACAAAGGATGATGGTTTCAAAAAAGTGCAAAATTTTTGAAATATAATCATAATTTTAAAAATTATAAGCATATGCAAATAAGAAATGATTTTGTAATAAATATCAAGTAATTTTTGCGTTGCGCACGCTATTTTCTAAAATAGTAGCCTTTGATGTTTAAAACTTTATAGAATTATAAAACATATCATACTCTTTAAACCCTAGTAAATTAAGAATAATGTATCATTTGTATTTCAAAATATTTGAAAAAGATTGAAATTTTTTAAAAAAAATTTTAAAATGCAATTTTTTTTATTTTTTAAAAACATAATTTATTGTTCTGTTTGTTTAAAATTACTACGGTGTAATAAGGATACATTTAACTTTATGAATCAACTTATTGCAAGTAATTAAAGCTACTATTTTTGAAAATATCATGTGCAACGTAAAATTTATAATTAATATTTCTTATAGAAATATTTCTGATTCATGTGCTTATAATTTTTAAAATTATGATTGTTTTTTAAACATTTTACACTTTTCTGAAGCCCCATTAAATAATGTGCAAAAGATTCGAATTATTTAATTTTAATTTCAAAGAGTTATATATATGTGGGACGGCGTCTAGGGGAAGGTTCGATTTTAATATTAAAATAAGCACGCACAGTTAAAATAACTTAATTTATTAATTACACAACTAAAACATTAACTATTTACAAGGGGTTTTAAATTATTCGAGATAACACCATACTAATTCCGAAAACACGTACTCTTTCTCAAAACAACGGATAGAGCGATTTCCTCTGACCTGCCTTCGTTCAAGTTTTGGTGCAACTCTCAGTTTCTTCATTCTGCCACCTTTATAAATACATGACCTCATCGTATCGCGCAGCTAAAACTCACGTGGTTTCGATTAGTGGTGCCATCTCTTACAATAAAAATCAAAAGAAGTAAAAGAAAACTTGCACTCCTTTCCTACAAGTTCGGCCATCCTGGGAATCACTGACCTCAGTGATTTTACATACCATACAATAAAATATAGGCCTCTGCAAAATTAATATTAATCGGAGATAAAAATTCCAATATAGACATTCAAATTTGAAAATAAGGAAACAACTCTCAAAAATGAAATATTAATAGCAAAGAAAACAAAACACATTAATACACATTATGTTATTTTAAAAAACATAGAAAACGCTTTTTATAAAAATACATCATCATTGTGAGTAAAATTTCATTAAATCAGCAGATGAATTTGTTATCTTAGGTCCCTCATGATCACCCACTTTCTCTAAATCATATCTATCTCTAGGTTTTACTTTAACTATTCTATATGGTCCCTTCTCATGTGCTAACTTTATTATCCCAGTTTGCATATCTCTTGGTACAACTATCAATTCACGACCTTTAACATATTTGTAAAGTATTTCGTTTTTATCGAAAAAGTCTGAATTGCTGTTTGTTTCAATCAGTGACCTTAGACTCTAAGTGTATTCATCCCCTTGTTGTGCCCTTTTTAATCTTGCGGTTAGAGTATCGTTAGTAATTGTTGCGACTGGATATCTACTAAGGGCATCCACATGTTGCATTCTCTGGCCGGAACGATGCACAATTTCATAATCAAACTCTTCCAGCAATAATGCCCATCGCGCTATACGAGTAACCAAATCCTTTTTGTCCATAGTCCTTTGAAACGCTGAGCAATCCGTTATGACTTTGAAATGATTTCCCATAAGGTAGGTACGAAATTTCTTTAAAGCGTTGACAACAGCAAGAACTTCAAGTTCATAGCTGCTATACTTCTCCTCTGCCGGAGTAGTTTTCTTAGACATGTATTGAACTGGATGCAATTTTCCATCTTCTGCCTCTTGGAGTAAGACGGCTCCGTAGACTTGTTGACTTGCATCCGTGTGCAATTCGGTTGTTTTTCCCTGCTGGAAAATACTTAATACTGGACTTTCAGTCAATAATTGCTTGAGCTTTTCAAATGCTTCTATTTGAGGTCGTTCAAAGACAAATCGATTGTCGTTTCTAATTAGATCACTCAAAGGTTTCGCTATTTTAGAGTATGACGGAATAAATTTTCGAAAATAGCCAGTGAATCCTAAAAAGCTTTGGACAAACAGTCGTTGGTATAGGAAACCTCTTGATAGCTATCGTTTTTGCAACCGAAGGGCGCACCGTTCCATTTTCGACAACGTGACCCAAAAATTCCACCTTTCGTTTAAAAAACTGACATTTTTCAAACTTGATCTCCAACCCATATCTGGATGCGACCTCAAGCACCTTCTTTAGTTTTTCCAAACCTTCTTTCTCATCTTTAGCTGGAACGATCAAATCGTCCAAATAAATTATTACGATGCCTTTTCGCATGAGTTCCCTAAAAATGCTGTACACATATCTTTGGAATACGCTTGGGCTTGTACTGAGACCAAAAGGTACCTTATTAAATTCGAACTGCCCGTCTGGTACAACAAAGGAGGTGAAATGCTTGCAATCCTCGTTTACGTCGACATGAAAAAACCCATTTTTCAAGTCTAACGTGGAATACACTTTGGTGTCTTGCAGCCTATCCAATACGTCCTCTATCAGTGGCAAGGGAAAGCGATCCTTGACTAGTTTTCGGTTCAGTTTCCTATAGTCAATGCATAGTCTGTCGGTACCGTCTTTCTTCTTGACTAACACGATTGGACTTGCATATTCAGAAGAGCTTGGTCTCACGATTCCCTTATCCAACCATTCGTCGATCTGCTTGTTGACGGTCTGATTCTAAAGAAACGACAAACGGCGTGCTGTTTGGTAAACTGGTATATCATCCTTCAGGATAATTCTCATGGATACATTTGTCGTTTCGGTCTTCTTAGGTGTATAGCTGTTGATTAGTTCAGAGAGTTCCTTTCTTATTCGAGGATTGATAACATGTTTAACTTCGATTTCGTCTTCAGTTCTTGCTTCATAAACCTGTGTATTCCCAAACCACACCTTCTCTTCGTGTTTACGGAAATAAACACCTTTTTTATCAAAGCCGACAAAAGCTTGTTCCAAAATGTCCGATCCTATCACTGCCTGGAACTCCAAATGCACCGCAGGCACGACATGCCATATTACGGAATTTTTCTCTCCATCCAATTCGATTTCTCGTTGGAACGATCCTTTTGTTTTGACTTCGTACTTTCCCAATCCAGATAACACGACAATGTCCTTCGAGAACTTCGATTGCTCGATGATTCCTTTGCTTACATCTTCACGAATGAGCGAAACTGAGCTTCCAATCTCAATTAGAGCCTCAAAAGTCTTGTTTCCGATGGTTATTTTCCTGGTCTTAATTCTGTCTTGCTGAATTCGAGAACAGATCTGGACCGGAGAGCTTGAAGATTTATTGATTTTCGTACCCTTGTTGCGCTTTGTACAATCTACGGCATAGTGACCTGGTTCCCTGCAGTAGCTACATGTTACCTGTTTAACTCTTTTATCGTAAGTTATCGTCGATTGAAAGCATTTTCTATCATTCCAATTATTTCCATTGTGAAAACGTTCTTGCCTTCGAAAACAATGATGGTTATTGTTCGATCTCTTAGCAAATGAGTTTAACTGCTTTGGCCCTATAGTTCTTCGGACGTCCTCATAATCTTCAAATTTTTTCGCTAGCTCAATAGATGAGTTAATAGTAGACCATTCGTCCAAAAAGTGTTCCTGAAAATCATACGGCGCCCTCTTCTTCATTTGATCGGCTATGATTAATTCTCGTAATTGGTCGTAGGTGTTAACTTTTAAGCCCAATGTCCTTCCATCAAAATACGTCTGTAATTCGTGTTGAAAATCTTGCCATGTTCGTTCATCGGACTTTTGGTGAAACAAAAATAACTGACGAAATTTTTCCGGAGATAATTTAAATCTTTGTAAGAGCAAATTTTTTATATGATCGTAATCGTTACACTTACCAGTTGGTTCTCTTGCGATCAGATGGGCAATTTCGACGGGTATTAAACCTATAAGTTTTTGAACCCAATCTTTTTTCGGTAAGGAAGTTAGTTCTGCATGACGTTCAAATGAGGTAAGATTCAAACCAATATCTTCCTTCATATTAAACTTATGAAAAGTTTCGTGAAACAGTTTATGCGATGCTTGAACGTTTTCGGTTTTATTCGGCATACCGGCAGTCTGTTGCGCTTGTATTCGCAACTTCTCTAATTCGTATACTCTCGTCTTTCTCTCTCATCCTTTCGCATATCCACTCTCTCAGCCCTCTCTCTCTCAGCCCTTTCTATACGTTCCTCCACTATGCTATCAAGCATCTTTTTAACATCGTCTTCAACGTAATCTGGGCTTTTTACGATCAGCTCCTTTAACTTCAATTTTGTGATACCTGCTTCGATAGTAAGATCCAAATCCTCTTTCCTTTTCGCGAGTAAGAATACCATTTTTATACTCAGAATGGTGACCCAGAGAACAACTTAAATTTTTACCCAAGTTAAATGAGACAAAACCATTAAAATGACACGCAAAAAGTTTACTCACTTAAAAAGAAACAAAAGATAATTTAAATAAGATGCAATTATCAATTATAAACAATTATAGACAAAAATGGATTTTTTAAGGAATTCCCGGAACTTAAATCCTTTTACAAAACACAACAGTATTTTTATTGAAATGCAATTGTGTCTTAGACAAAAAATAATATCAACATTTTTTTTTAATAAACTTAACTGAGATTTAGTAGATATTTATCTTCTAGAGAATGCATCTACATTGTTGTGCGAGTTGGCTTTCCAAAGCTTTTTTCACTCGTGAGAGTTTGGAATTTGAGGGAATGTATTTTAAAATAATAAAGACAGCTTATGTGATTTATCCTTTCTTACCAATTTTTCAGGGCATTAAAATAATTTGTGCCGGATAACGTCCTACTAATAATCCTCTCGGGTATTCTTTGGGGCCAGCAAAATTTATCAATCTTCTCCTAAGAAGAAAACGTGATATGCAAATTAAGTTTATTATATATAGTTCAAGTTCGCGAGATAAAGGGAGTTAGTGAGTTAGAAGTGAAGAGAATAGATAACAGAAAGTTAGAAGGTTAGAAGTTTAGTTAACTAGAGGTGACAAGAAAGATGCAAGGTGAAGATTACCATAAATGGTTAGACAGTCCTTGTAAAAGATAATAGTCAGGAAGTGTTATAGATAAATTGAATTGATTAGAAGACTAAGTCCCCTTCATATTACGTTGATAATTAAAGTATTAAGGTGGTCAAGCGGACATTAATCATATATCTACCGTGTTAAGTAATATTAAGGTAGAAATATTATTATAAAAAGTTTATTTAATGTATTCTCCCGAATCGCAACTCTCGCCCCGTCCCTTTGTTGTTTGACTGGATCATCCTATTAATAGAGTTGCATTGATTTGTGTTTGAGTTAATTAAAGTGATAAATGAAATAATTGGAATTTATCATGTCCACACCTTTAGCTGGGTCCCAGGGTAGTAGGGTTTGTTATGAATTTGAATTTAAGATTACAGATTTTATTTCTTCCATTCCAGTAGGCCTTCTTTTGCGGACACGCTTTTGCTTTTGTCTTGATGGAGGGAAAAATGATTTCACATCAATGCAGGAACCAAAGTTAGTAGCCCTCCGAGCTGGGATAAATTTAAAAATTTAGTATCCATTTTTACATGAGTGCCAAGTTTGATGATTTTCATCATGTTAAAAAAATCAGATCTTTTCAAAAATTATTTTTAATTTCCCTACAAAACGTTAATTGTTACCCACCTGAAATCAAAATTCAAATTATTCTATACAGCACCATACTACACTGAAAAGCAAATGTAAGAAATTCTATTGAATAGTGTAATTTTTTTTCAAATTTACACGATTTTGCTCTGCCAGATATCGTTTTATATTTGAATCAACATACGTTTGTGAACAAATGTTTTCTATTATGAACATAACAAAATCAAAATATAGTTCAAAATAACCTCAACTGATTAACAGTAAAATTTAAGTTTCTGTTTTGATCTCATTTGTTATATTGTTTTTAAATTCCAACTACTTAGACTCTTGCTCTTTGCGGAACAGATACATACTAAGTCTATAACTAAATTTTTTTCATCTTTTCATTTGTTCGAAAAGTTGGCAGTGGCACCCTTAAATATTTTTTGTCTGAAAATGGCACTCTTCCTAAAAAGGTTGGCTGAACTAAAATATAAGATCATAAGTGAACCGCAAGACACACTGCGCCCTGTCAAAAAGAGACCAGCATGAAAAAGTTCAACACGCTATTTATCGAACATCAAAGGACAGTAAAATTCAACAAATTAAAGAATAAATTAAAAGTAAAAAAAATTTTTAAGAACAAGCTTTTATTTAAACGTGCTAAAAAGAATAAAATAAACTTTTATTTTAAACTTTTTTTATTATCAACTTATAACGTCATTACACAATTTATATGATATAAAAGCTTGTCGCAATATTTAAGTACTCGTATTTACTTAGTTTGAATTTTTAAAAATTAAAATCAATCAGGTCAAGTTATTTATTTTACTTGTTTATCTACACAGGTAAATCTCGCGACAAGCTTTTATATCATATAAATTCTGTAATGACGTTATAAGTTGATAGTAAAAAAAGTTTTAAAGGAAAAGTTTATTTTATTCTTTTTAGCGCGTTTAAATAAAAGCTTGTTTTTAAAAAAAAATTTTTACTTTTAATTTATTTTTTACTTTTTAGTTATCGCTGGATAGGTTTCTCAGCCTGCTCAACTCATTGAACGCTGGTTTGCCATCCCTGGTTTAGCTGAATTAATTCTCGCAAAAGGGTATTAGACTAAAAACACATTTTTTTTTAAATCCGTAATTTTTAAGCAATATTTTCAATCTTCGTGCAGATCTTGGGTAACATTGTTCTACACACGAAAAAAAGGTTTAGTGAGATTATCTTCATAAATGACAAAGTTATTAAATGTTTAATTAAAATTTTGATTATTTTTGAAAAAACTTAAAGAATAAATTATTTTTTGAAATATTTTGAAGATAAGAAATATATTTCTCTAACATATTAGAAGAAAAATTTAGTTATTTATTAAAAAACTTCAAAAGGCATTTAAATATTTGTATTAATCAATAAAATGCTTAAAATTCAAAATGCATGTTGTAATCAAAAAAGAAAGTTTTATCAAATAATGATAATTTTTTGCTGGAAATTGAATATCTTCTACGTAAGAATCTATTTTTTAATTGCTCAGGTCATCTTTAGAAACTTGATTTTGAAAAATTAATTAACCATCGCATTATTTTTATACAGTCAGATCTCCATGTAATGAACTTCTATTTTGGGAATTTCTCTATTTTAAGAACTTTTTCCTGGAACCAAGCACACCATTACTCTTTTCTTCGTAAAACAACCCCAAATAGTGAAGTGCATTTTCTATTTTTAACGAAATGTTTCTTCTAAGATTCGATTTTTCTCTCTCCTTATTTTAAAAATATTTCAGGTCATTTTGCAAGTTATTCTCTTTTGGCACATTTTATGAATATAAATAACCTTGAGCTGGTTTTACAATGTGCCTAACTCATCTAGAGAAACAAAATTACCGTAATTTTTCAAAAAAAAAAAAAACTCAAATAAAATTAACAGATTCTATTTGTAATTAAATTTAAGGACACATGTGTGTGTTTAGATTACTGGTGATAAAATGAGGTACATTTAAATTACTTTGTCGTGTCCCAGTCCTATCTTGGACTGGGTTCACATTGCCCGACACGCCTGGTGTGGAAGGAAACATATTATCACCAACGAAAGCCATAATTACAAGTATTTATTAACAACACACAAATACAATTAACAAGTTACACTATAAGTAGAAACCCTGGAGTGATTATTCAATTCCCTAGATTAATCCTGATACACAACTCTAACATTCAATTCTAACCTTTAAATCTAATATTCCCACTAAATAATCTCAACTATCAGAATTGACAAAGGAGACGGACGCTTACTAACTTCAGGTCGATACTAACTATAATCCCTTTGATTATTTCAATGATTAACACTATAAATTACTATCTAATACGTGCTAAGCTCGCTGGAGAGATCCGTGGTTTATACTTACAACAAGTTTGGCAATTCCTTCTCTCCTTCAACTTTGTTACTAAATCTAGACTTTATATAGTCGAATTCATTAGCATATCACTATCTCGTGTTTTTCCCGAGGAGGCTGTGAAATAGAATAATTGCTGGCCCCAAAGTTACCCAAGAGGGTTAATAAAAGTTTGACGCGGATAGATCCGTCACAGCCCCCCCCCTCAAGAAAAAAACAGGATTTATAAAAGGGTCTCAATGGCCCGATATAAATTACGTTGAAAATTTTAAGTCTTAACTTATCTAGATATCTTACATTTTAGTTTAGCAATAACTTCTTTAGAACAACACGCTAAAGAAATACTCAAAAACTACTAGCTCAAACTTTATGATCACTCCCAGGTTTATAACTTTTACATTCATTATATAAGGTGTACCCCATTTGGGCGAGGACCAAGGAAAAACCTCCCACTAGAGGGAAAAACCCGGCCGTACACAACCCGCAAACTTAGATATTTTAAATACACATCCTGGTTACATAACTTTTTATCTTCTACACAAAATCTTCAAAACATCAGGGTCAGCCACCCTGAAATGAGAACTGGATCAGTGGACGTACAAAAAAAAATTTTGAACACTTTGTACACACAATATTGAAAATCCACACCATATTTAAATTCTCAAATACTTTACAAATTTTATCTGGTTTCTAAAAATAAAACTCCCATTCCAATCGCGTAGCTCTGTTAGTGTCATGGTTAAATTCCTTTCTCTGCGCCGCGAACCCCAAAAACCAGATATATACTAATATACATTTCAACATGTTTATATATACACAATTATATACAATTTTCAAAATACTCAATATAAACAAACAATGCAATGAATTCTCGCACATTTAGCCAAGCCTTTATGGTAAACAGATGTAAACATACATATGCTTTCCACAATTTAGAATATATTTAAATATACAGAAGGTCATTTCACTCAACGCAGTGAGACTTTTGCATTAGACAACACTATTAACAAAACGAGACTTGCTTCTTGCAAAAATTCAACCGACTGCCTGTCAGTAAAAATATAAATGAAACAATACAACCCTGGCTAATATTTTGCTCCTCTTCTTTCTTTAATGTCTCCTATCTGCACCTCCAATGACGTGGACCTTCTGCTGGGTTGATTCCCTCTTTGCTCCTGGCAGTCTGGTCTATATTCTCGGCGACTAATCAAGTTGTAGTTGTGACCTCGTCCTTCTTGATCTCCTTTAGATGGGGTGAATCTTTCATGGCTTGCCAATGATCCTATTGGTGATCTTGATCTGGCTTTCCCATAGCTTTCTCCGCCGTCTTCAGAATTCCTGAAGTTGGACCTTTTCTGTTGGCGATTCTTTTCTGGAACTTGGCTACTGCAGTGATCGTCGACTCTGTAACGCTTCTTGAATTGCACATTCGACGAGACGGAGGACGGGATTCTTCGCTTGTAGACTTGTCTTTGAATATTTGCTCTTTTACTCCACGGCACTTCTGTAGGGGATTTGGTTCTCCTCTTGCCTCTTCTGGAGTGCTGAGTTTTCACGAATTTTTTCTGGCTCGGCTGTGATATCCAGTCAAAGTTCTCTTGCATCGACGTTTAGTCAGCTCGTGTCCGCTCCTTTTTGTCTCTCTAAGATTATTTTTATTTCCTACTCTACCATTTTCTTTTCTCTCTTGTCTTCTAACATACCCATTACTCTTAGAACCTTGTGACCTATCTAACCCATATCTACCATTCTCAGAACTACTCGACTGATACTCGGATCCACCACTAATTGAAGAATCTACCTCCACTAAACCTTCATCACTTTTTCGCTGATGGTAAATTCGAATCTGATCTATATTGATTATCGTTTTTTTTCCTGCCTTCCAAATTACAACATTATTGTTTTTAACACTCACAACTCTAAAAGGACCCTCAAACTTAGGGCAAAACTTCGCAACCACGTTTTTACTGGCTGAACTAATAGGGTGAGTTTCAACCAACACTAAATCATCCACCTTATTGTTAATTTCGCGTCTCCTTTTATTGTAATATTTCGCCCACTTTTCTTGCTTTTTCATTGTATTTTGCCTAGCTTCCTCAAACACCTTTTCCATATTCTGAACCACAAATTCTGTACCATCTGTGACCATCACAAGTTTTTAAAATGGGGTAATAATTTTTCTGCCCAAAAATAATTCTGCTGGGGTTTTTCCCGTCGTTTCATGGACTGCCGTTCTTAGTGCGTATTCGAATTCATTTAAAAACCTATCCCAGGATTCATGATTATAATTTACAAAAGAAGCAATCATTTGTAGTAAATCGCGATTAACACGTTCCGTTCGATTTGATTGAGGTCGATACACTGCTGTTTTGACATGCTTTATATCTAATCTCTCACTTAAAAGTTCAAAAACTTTGGATACAAATTGGGGACCATTGTCGCTAATCATTTTAACTGGAGCTCCATATCGCGAAATATAATTTTCGAGCAGGGCGTTGGCGATTATTTTTGCGGACGCCTTTCTGAGGGGTATTATTTCTAACCACTTCGTGAAATGATCCGTTATTACACAAATATATCGATATCTTTGGGGTTTCGATGCTGGGTAGGGGCCTAATAAATCTAATGAAACTATTTCGTTCGGATAACTAGTTACAATCGGTATTAAATGACCGGCCGGTAACACGTTCTTATAGTTATATTTTTGGCACGTTTCACATGTCAAAACATAATCGTGTATCGCCTTACGCATGTATGGCCAATAACATGCATCCTTCACGCGTAAGTAAGTTTTCCGTATTCCAAGATGTCCAGCTATAGGCTTATCATGAAATTCGTGCATTATCGCACCTCGCATCGATTTTGGAATATATATTCTCAATTCTCCTAGAGAGGATGCGTATTTCGCATAAAATAACAATCCCTCTATAAGTTTAAAATCCTGGGACCAGTTCCCACAGACTCCCGCATTTACTGAACTGTCATCGGGGTTTTGTAAGTAGCGATATATATGACCAAGCTCGGGGTCCTACTTTTGTTCAGCTATCAATTGCTCCCTTGACGAAAGTACCAAATCTCTAATTACTGCACAAGTTATATTGCTATCCTCAAAATTTTCCACAGGGTTCCGCGACAACACATCTGCCACAACATTTTGAATACCTGATCTATGTTCCCATTCAACATTAAATTCAGCTAGCTTGAGTGACCATCGTATCATACGACTTGATAAATTTTTACCATTAGTGAGTTTCGTTAATGCTGCATGGTCTGTAATTACTTTTACATTTAACGATCCAAAGTTGGTGCGAAACTTGTTTAAAGCCCAAATCACCGCTAAACACTCGCGTTCGGTTACTGTGTAATTGCGTTCCGCCTTATTAAGTGTGCGGGATGCATATGCTATGGGTCTCCGACTTTGCGTAATCACCGCTCCAATCCCAATAGAACTCGCATCTGTAAAAAGCTCAAATTGTACATTAAAATCCGGTAATTTTAGCACAGGTGCTTCCGTAATTGCACGTTTGATCGATTCAAAAGCAGCTTGGGCCTCTTCCGACCAATTAAATTTCCTACCCTTCTTTTTTAAATCATACAGTGGCTCGCAGAGATCTGCGTACCCCTTAACAAATTTTTGATACCATTGGGCCATTCCGAGAAATTTTGATACTTCTTTCAAATTTTTTGGTGCTTTCATTTCGAGTATTGCCTTAACTTTAGATTCATCCGTGGCTATCCCATCCTTACTAATCACGAGGCCTAAGTACTTTAGTTTCTCACATCCAAACTTACACTTATATTTGTTCAACGTCAATCCCGCTTCTTGTAATAACCTAAATACTTCCCTTAAATGTTCCAAGTGATGTGCAAATGATGGAGACGCAATGATAACGTCATCCATGTACACTTGGACACATTTACTCACCAGTGGTTTCAATATAATATCGATGGCCTTCTGAAAATTTGGCGCTGCCCCTGATAGACCGAATGGCATGCGCTTAAAAGCATAAGTGCCGTTTTTAGTCACAAAAGCCGTTTTGGCTACATCTCTGGGGTGTACTGCTAATTGAAAATAGCCAGAGCGCAGATCCAAGGTACTCATTATTTTCGTGTGAGGAATATTGGTCATTAAATCCTCTATGAGTGGCAAAGGATATCTCGGGTACTTAGTTACCGCATTAAGTTTGCGATAATCCACCGCAAATCTGTAAGCCTCAGGATTGTCTTGGAGTAACCCGTTCTTTTTATGACACAAACTACAGGAGATGCGTACGCCGATCGAATTTCTACGATGGTACCTTCTCGTAACATCTTATGTATATGATAGTCAATGATACCTTGTTTAACCCTGTCATATCTGTATGGTCTGGAGACCACTGGAAGGCTCTCCCCCGTATCTATTTCATGATATAATACATGAGTAAGACCCAGTCTGTCGGAGAACAGACCCCCTAAAACTATTAAATAACGACTTTAAATCCATTTGTTGACTTTGATTTAGCTGTGAACTCGAAAAATCAATTTCTACATTCTCCTCGACAGCTTTAAATTCTTCGATTTGCGAATCCGGAATCGCTAAAGACTTTTCCTCGAAATTCATAGTAATCTTCGCGTTTCTTATAAAATCGACGCCTAAAATGCATGGATATTCGAGATCTGCCAATATGTGAAAATCCCATTTTTTTGTGAATTCTCTGATTCGAATTTCTAATTCAACTGTTCTTACATTGTTGCAACAGGCGCCCTGAGCCGTTATAACTTTTGCATTCGATTTTTTTATTGGCTTATAAGAAAAATATGCCCTATATGTTTCTTCAGAGATAAACGACTTCTCGGCTCCAGTATCCCATAATGCCTTAGTGAAGACATCGTTCACTAAAATTGGCACATACGGGAGTTCGACAGGGGACATCCTTAAAGCAGAAACCCTTATAGGAGGTTTCTCATCAACATGCGATCGATCTTGATTTCGAACGCTTAAAAAGTTTAAATTTTTATGACTACCCCTATTCCATAGATTATTCGACCCCCGTTCAAAATTATCACTCGGACCCCTATTTCTATATTGATCTCTTCTATCACGACTTTCGAATCCACGCTCATTCCTATCAATACGGTTCCTGTTCTCGAACCCTTGAATACCATAGTTCCCCTGAGGTCTCGCCCCTTACGAAGTTCTATAACCCTGCCTCCTATCATTTTGACGTTCGACTACCCCAGTATCTCTCCAATTTCTATTAGTACGACCCTCGTTAGACCTCCTACTCACATCACAAGCTCGTCTTCCACTATTATTATTGCTCGAACCCGGATTGTCTCTCCTCAAATATCTGTCCTCATATTTGGATATCATCTGAAGCAACTGCAATTGAGTAGTTGGATTTCTAATCTCAATATACTCCATTAATTGCGGTTCCAAACGAGCAACAATATGTTCGATCAAACTCTCATCCGACATATTTAATCCCAACTTTTTATGTATTTTAAGAATCTCGTAAATAAAGTCTGACGGAGCCTGACCGTGACCCTGATACGACGAATAGAACTTGACTTGCAATTCAGTCTTATTCTTAACCGCTGGGAAATTTGCCGTCAAAGCTTCTTTCAATTGCGCGAAATCGGTAGCATTTCCTTTCACTATCGAAGATCCAAAAATGTCATACCAGTCTAAGGTTCGACCTCGGAGACGCCCTTTAAGATAATAACATGCCAAATTATTAGGTATCTCGTAAAACTTAACATTACTGTCAATATATTCCAGAAATTCATCGATATTTTCCACACCAGAAAAAAAAATATCAGGCAAGTGCCCAAAATTGGATCCGACTCCCATCTCGGGGTTAAGGGAGAAATGTCCGGAGGACAAACTAGTTGGGTGCCATTGTCGTGTCCCAGTCCTATCTTGGACTGGGTTCACATTGCCCGACACGCCTGGTGTGGAAGGAAACATATTATCACCAACGAAAGCCATAATTACAAATATTTATTAACAACACACAAATACAATTAACAAGTTACACTATAAGTAGAAACCCTGGAGTGATTATTCAATTCCCTAGATTAATCCTGATACACAACTCTAACATTCAATTCTAACCTTTAAATCTAATATTCCCTCTAAATAATCTCAACTATCAGAATTGACAAAGGAGACGGACGCTTACTAACTTCAGGTCGATACTAACTATAATCCCTTTGATTATTTCAATGATTAACACTATAAATTACTATCTAATACGTGCTAAGCTCGCTGGAGAGATCCGTGGTTTATACTTACAACAAGTTTGGCAATTCCTTCTCCTTCAACTTTCTTATTAAATCTAGACTTTATATAGTCGAATTCATTAGCATATCACTATCTCGTGTTTTTCCCGAGGAGGCTGTGAAATAGAATAATTGCTGGCCCCAAAGTTACCCAAGAGGGTTAATAGAAATTTGGCGCGGATAGACCCGTCACAACTTGTAGGCTTAAAACTAGAAAATTTCTTTAAAAAATTCATTCATTTTATTATAAAATTATTTTTTTAATCGAAAATACATTGCATTTCTAGATAATAATTTTCTCTTATTGTTTTCCTAGCGGATTCCTTTTTGATGGGTAAGATACATAAAAAAATGATCTTTCCTATTCTGTAATTATTTTTTGTCTGAGTTTCATAGATTAAAGTTAGATAAGTTTTTTAAAGGATTTCTTCAATACTCCATCTCAGTTTAACTTGGCAGAGTGTAGAAAGGTATACAATGTACCAATCTACTTGAAAAATATCTCTACCTTTTTGTTTTGAATTTAAATCCAAGAAAATAGATAGAAATTTGTAAAAAAATTGCATACGTTGTAGAAATTAGATTATTTTTACGTTGTAGAAATGTAATTATTATTTAGACAAAGTTAATTAATACAGTCAATAGTGCAACGTTATGAAATTCCAGTTTGGCTGAAAACCAATTTTCCTCGCCAACTTTTGTCATTGTTGTAACAATAACATTATTACAACAATGCAGATATATCGAAGTTGGTGCCCAAAACTAGTTTAATGTTTTTAATTAATATATTTTTAATTAATTGAAATATCGGAATATAAATTGTCAAAACATGCATTTTCATCCAAACTAAACGTGTATACAAAATTTCAGCTCATTGGAGTGAAGATATCAGCTTCAAAATTGAGTTGCAAGATTCCACCCGAACAAATTACATACATACATACATACATACATACATACATACATACATACATACATACATACATACATACATACATACATACATTGTAAGTTAAATAAAAGCTTGTAAAATATGACAGTTTTGCCTGCAAATAATATTCTTGTAATATTAGTGAAAAGTGTCTGTGTGTGATTTGTGTCCTTTATTAAGGTCATGCACATTTGAACCATTTAAGTTCAGTTTTACTGGATTTTTCTCAAATTATAATTTTTTTTTTAAAGTTCTTGAAAGTAGGTAAGTATGCTTTTTCTTAATTAAATTATTCACTGAAATTACGGTTTTTATCGTGTACACTAAAAATAATTATAAAAAAAGGATTGGGGTGACTGAGTCCCCCCGCATGTCCATTAACGTTAGTATCGAGTGCCTACCTGCTCCCGGATTAAAACATTTTAAAGTCTTCTCGCTTTAAATATTAAAAATAACACAATTATTCTTCATCAGAATTTTATATTCTTTTTCCTTATTTAACATTACTTCTAAATGCTAATTCTGTTAGACTTAAAATTGCGGTTCATTTGAAACTATTTACAATATGACAATTCATTAAAAAATCATTTTACATTTTTGTATACATTGTCGTGCACTTGGTTATACTCACCTTGCAATTCAGCTATTATATCATGAATAATGTTTTATTTTTTAAAAAATGAACTCGTGAAAAGAGCGGGTACTTCAGCCAGTATACTTTTAATGTATCAATACTGCACAAGGTATTTTTAACTAATTTCTTAATTATTAAGCTTGTTCTTTAGTATTATTAGTGACTTAAATGGGCTCTTCTTGCAGAACAAAATTTTTCAAAGGAAGGCTTAATATTAGAAATTGACACTTTGAGTTATTTTTTTATATTTAGCTGAGATCTATACTTTGTCTTCAAAGCAGCCACCGCAGAAAATCCGGTTTCCCAAAGACAGAATGTTGAAAATGGGGTAATATAGTATACGAAATGCTTTTGTTTTCAAGGTAGAAATTCATCGTCCACCTTTGTCCAAAATTTCAAAGAGAGATTTATTACAAAACAACTTTTAATTTCGCCACTAGATGTACTTCATAGATGTAAAATCTATGAAGAGTTCTTCTTCGGCAGCCCTTCTAAAGTATTTTGAAATAGATCCCTAACCCACTCGTAACTTTCTGTCAAGCTGACCTTAGCAAGAAAATACTTTTTTAAATTCTTGCCAACATGGTTAAACGTTTTTCAATGGTTTTAAGAACAACTTCCACATGTTCTTCGGATTTGTAAGTTTTCACTCATAACACACATAAGCTTTTTGTTCTCCATTCATTTCAGTAATGGCAAATCCATAATTTAAGTATTCTTCAGAATATTTCCTTGATTTAGTTTTTGGAACCATGGTCTTCAGTGTACTTGTTGATACTTTACTGTCATCGAATGTTTGCTTACGACTTAAAAGTGTATCTATGATTTTGTTTTAATCTACTGCCGTAAATATTTAATACTGTGAATTACAATTATAAAATGCACATTCAAGATCGATTCGGTAGCTATAGAAGATAATCGACTCGACCAAAATTGACTGGAATTGTACGAGGTACAGCACTTTTACATGTTTTGCGCAGGCGTCCAATAGGTTGCCCAGACTCCCGCAAACGTTCGCGGGAATGCCAAATGTGATGGATATGATAGCGTGACGTAGTCACAAAGGAGAAATCGCCCCTATTCATGATTCATGCCACAGCTGAGGAGCACGTACGTGGCTTTGGCGTCATTGTGCATTGTCGGATAACTGGACTGTCGGCGCCGCACAGTGGTCAGTTTTCCCGATCTGGCACACGGAAATTATTTTATAGCTTTAAAGTCTTCATAATTATACCTAATGATCAAAAATCGTAGTAATTAATGTAAATTGGTTATTTTCTTTTGTTTTTTACCAAGAAATAAGGTGAATAGAGTCTGAACTAATTTATGTCACGTTTGAATTTGATCAAGAATAAATGATTGCTGAGGGGAACTAGTTTTTAAACAAGGATTTAAGGATATTAATAGAAGCAGTAATTTGACACATGGGAGAATATATACAAGAAAGAGAATGCCATGTTAAAAAAAAATTAAATTTTAACATATTAAGCAAATACAATCAAACATAACAATGTACATATACAATAAAGGCTAATACGAAGTGTTTAAAAGTACTCGGCACACCCTTTAAGCATTTTTTTATTTATGTACTTAAAAATTATATTTTAGCATTTCATATAACGTTTCTATTTAAGAAAATGATACGAGATAAAATTTTGCACATATTATTCACAATATTTTACAAATTAAAATTTTTTTTAAAAAAATTAAAATTTTTAAAATTTTATTCTTTTTGTGTTAATTAATGTTTTGTAATATTTCTAAGGATGTTTTAAACACCTTTAGGGATCAATTTTACAAAATCTTAATGAATTTTGGAGAAAAAAAAATAAAATGATGTATATGCTAAAATTCAATCAAAAGCCTTATATCTCCCACATTTAAAGTTTTTTGCTTCACATAACGTAGAAATATTATATTTTTATGAAAAACAAATGATAGATAAGAACTAAATTTATAAAATTATTACCCTGGCGAACCTTTAGGTATCTGCCATGCATCAGTTTTAAACCTCACCTTCAGCGATATAATGCCATTTTGGGATCAATTTGTTTTAAAACATTTTCCTGAGCTTTGGCTAATCTGCATGAGGTGTGGTAAACAAGCGCTTGCATTGGAACCTCTGCTGATATTTCATCAATGATGATACCAGGAGGATAACAGTTAATTTTAGACTCCATAAGCTTATTATAATTGGGATAAATATCAGCGTGGAACTCTTTGCTATTTCTTTTTTTTTGTATTATATTGGCCTTTTGACATTTTGGTGTCGACATAAAGAGCTAAGGATTGGTCAGGAGTCCTTTTTTTGCCGATTCTGGCTGTCGGGCTAAGCATTTCTTCAGGAGAGTATCACGTCTAGGTGAGCAAGTAGTCACTTGTTTCAAAATTAAGTCAGCATCTCTTTCTCTAGCTGCTTACATTGACATTCTTGTTGCAAATGCTAGTTCTTGCTTGCTTGCTGAAGCAAGATGAGGATGTACTCTTTCCCTCTTTGCCGTGGCTTTGCATTCCCCGAATGATTTTTAGGGTTGACCTAGAGTTGATTTGGATGGTTTAAATTTTACTCTCCCCGACAACCACGCATCATTCAACTTGGAGAAGAACTTTTCATTTCTACGGCACCTCATCCATTTCCCCCCAAACGAGCAGAAATTTTTAACAATTTTTCTAAATTAAAGTTGCAGCTGGCCCTCATATTTATCAAAGTCCATTGTAGTCCTAACAAAACTCAAAACAGTATTAGTTTTGCGCTTGGGATCTTCCCCTTTCTTCCACACATCGAATAAGGCACGCCGAGTAATACCATTGGCCAACACTGAGTAAAAAATCATAACTATAGGAGTAGCAGGAAGTAACAGCTAAATTTGGTATTCAGTTAAAGGTCTCTTTCTACTCTATGTGACTTAAGTGTTACTGTGATCAATCCGTGTCAATACCAAAAGTTCTAGTCCATTAAACCCAAAAAACCAATTACGTTAGTAGGAGTTACATGCTGTGTTAAATGTTATGTTTTTATAATTTTTAATCGAACTTGAACCTAATTTGAAAATCAAAACAAGAAATTACTTATCCATGTCATGTATTTTCAAAAAATCCCGCTAAAATCTGCAAATCTTTTTCAGACGAAACGATTGAACTTCCGACTGGAAAATGAGGCTCACAAGTGTTTGTTTTAGAAAGAACAAACCCGATATATACCGATGATTGAAAATTTCCATTCGCGTACTAACAAAAAATGTTTACCACATGGCTAGGGAACTCAAGAGGACCATAAATTGTGGGTTGTTTTTTTATTTCCGCGCAATTTCATTTTTGGGGTTTCCATGCACCAGATCGGGAAAACTGACCACTGTACGCCGGTGTGACTGGTAAACACTATGGGCTGGGCATCACTGCATTATTTTTCGTCCATAGGAAGAGAAAAGAGAAAAAGGCGGCGAGATGGTTCGAGTACCAGATGTCAGCCAAGCCGTTGTCACCGGCGACCTTTGAGAAGGACCGGAACCTTTGTTACCCCTGCACGAATGGTGGACTTGCAAGACCGAGGTGCCGGGTGTAAAACCTTGAGGCCTGTCAATGGGGGTTGATGAGGGGTGTGGAGTGGACCCGCCCCTACTGTTTAAAAGGGTCGACCCAGTGAAAGAGAAAATGGCTCCCGATCGACTCCCACGATCGACTCCCGGATCCGACGGACGAAGGAAGAAGTGCGATCGACTCCCGAGAGGACTCCCCACGATCGACTCCTAAGACAGTATCCGACGGGCGAATAAAGAAGACGCAAGGAGTGGACACCCATGCAACTAGCTGGCTAAATAGATCTGGCTGTATAGAACGAACACCTGTAACTGAATTATTTTTCTCTTCCTACTAACCTTCTAAATGTTAAAAAGTGAAATAAACCAATTTTAGATCACAAAAAAAGTATTTTTTAATGATTAACCTGGCGTCACAATACGCTACCAAGTCCACGACGCCACAATAGAGAGCAACAGACTAGACCAGGGGTTCTCAAACTTTTTTTCTGCAGGTCCGCATACGTATGTTAGCTATTTCACGTGGGCCGCACACATGTGATGGCTATTTCACGCTGGTCACAACATAAGGATTAATAGGGGGAGGGGGAAAATGCTTTAAGATCAAGATAACACAGAAAATTTAAAATGAGGAAATTGATCAAAATATTATAACTCCTATTTCGCTTTTTTAATTATTATTTTTTTTATATCTTTTATTTTTGTCACTGGATTTTTCTAAGTTCGAAGCATTTATGACTATTCTTGCACAATTTCTGCACCAGTAAATGGTTTCATGTGATAACCAATGATATAAAAAATTTTATAAAGTGTCTTTGTTATCGCTGAGAAATTACCACTGACAAATATTTTTTTGCTGTTGTGAAGATTATTCACGAAAACCTGTTTATCATCTCTTGATAGAGATCTTTGAGGAAAAGTGTCATTGAACGATTCCTATTTATTGAAATTTTGTAAATACTTTCGGGCAAATTAAACAATTACTGAACCATGCTTGTTTTTCACTGCAAAACAGTCAATTTCCCAATCGTCTTGAAACAATCTATTTTTTTCGAATATTTTTCACTTGCATATGAAAGATAGTTAAAAATCAGTTCCACTCATAAAATGGTCGCTACTCTACGGTGGTCTATTATCAATAATCGGGAAAAAATATCGATTCGCACCCATATGACATCGACAGCAAAATCGATACATTTGATTTTTTTAGCAAAGAATTTAACACCAAATTTTCATAAATAAATAAATGAATTCCTGAGAGCAAGGGTTATGACCGGGACACTTAAAAAGGTTCGGCGGGCCGCAGGTTGTGTATCGCTGGACTAGACTATTTTTCTAATGACATTTGTACGTTTAGAAATGGATGTTGGATGAAATAAATCTTTAATTAAATATCATTTTGCAATCTGTTCCAACTTAAAAATTAGAGAAAGAAAAACAACATAATAACTATCCTATTACTTAAAAGTAATTTACTTAAAATATATATTACTTTAAAGTAACTTATACATAATTTAATACGCATATCCTGTTAATTTGTATGGTTTATAATTAAGATCGTATTGCAGCTTTATTCCATTTAATACATTATTATTGTATAAGGGGGGTATTGTATATATATATATATAGAATCGAAATTTCTCCACAAGAGAGAGATGAATAAACATGATTAAAACTAAAAAGAATTGAAATTTCAAGATAACCAGACAACAGAATTTAAAAGGAAATATGAAAAATTAAAATAATAGAGTTAAATATAAACATATAAAAGAAGGGATGCTACAGTATTATTAACATTGCTGATTTAGGATAGCTTATATGTAAAAAAAATTCTTATATAAAAGTGAGGTTGAACATATTTTGTGGCCAGCCAACCTTCCCCTTTTCTGTTAATAATACTGAGCAAAAACCGATTGAAAATAATGGTTAGGAAATCTAAATCCATTATGAGAAAAAGGTAACTTACCTAAAAATTGCATACAGAAATGCAGAGCCCGCGCTAAATCTAAGTACAATAAAGAAGTTATATTGCCAGATTCTGGACCCAAATACATATTCAATGCAAAGCAATGGCTGAAAAGTAGCACTAAGTAAAATTATGAAAAGAATCGAAATAATAAATTAAGAATTGTAAACATACTACCATCATCTTAAGGACACTAAGATTTTATGATTTAAAAATATAAAAATTAAAATAAATTTTAAAAAAGTAATTTTATCTAAAATTAGAAATTGTTGGTATCTCTATAACTATCTAGGAAGAATAATAAATTTATAATAATAACCTGTTAATAAACTATGGACATTTAATCCTTACTATTTAGAATTTCTTTTTTCAAATATCTATTAATAAAATTAATTGGGTATTTTTGAATTAAACAGTATTTAGTAAAATGCTTATAGTTTTTTTTTATTTTTTCTGATTTATTTGAAATATATATATATATATATATATATAAACTAAACGCAGAATTTTTGTGAAATGAGATTGGACCTAATTTTAACATGTCTAGACTTCGACAGTTTGTATAAAAAATATTAAATATAATGAATGGAAAGGCAATACTTGGATCATAAATTAATTTATATCAAAATTTTTACTAACAAATACAACTCTTTTTTCGTGATTATCTTTACATAAAGTACCCATAACATATTGATCTGAAGGCCACGGTAGCCTAGTGGTCAAGGTAACGGACTTGTAGACGGTGAGTCATGAGTTCGAGCCTAGTACCGCTAAGGTCCCGCGGTGTAGGGGAGCGATGCTAGTAAAATCTGTCGCGAGCTCAGACGTCCTCCCGTTAGTGTGGTGAGGTAGTTAGAAGAGGGTGTATGTGTGCCAGCTCAGGGGTCGTCCTCGTCACTTGACAGTGGTTCAAAATTACGAGGCACGTCACCAAAAACTCTGGAGTAGGTGAACAGTGTGCGACGTTAGTAATAACTCACTCAACATGTTGATCTTCTTTAAATATTATTTTAAGATATTTTCTTCTCGCATTATGTGTGGGGGGTGAGGTCTCCTTGAAAACAACTCTTAGTTTCTGAGGGTTTCCATGAATCGAAGAAGTCAGAAGAATATTGTGGACTCTCTTAAAGGATCTCTTTATCGATATACATTTCGGTAATGAATTAATTACCAGGAAGGAAGATATGAAAAAGAGACAAAATTCTATAAAATGCCAATAAAAATTAAATTTTCTAAAATTCCATTTAGATTGTTAGACATACTAAATTTTTTAAATGACTTTTTATTACATCAGGTATATTTTCATTTCTTGCTTTTATTAACCTCACTCATCATATCTAGACTTCAAAAGAAAATTGCACGTATACACATTTCAGGCTTCTTCTTAGAAAAACAAATGAGCGTTATAAGGCTAATATACTTAAAAATTAAGAAATTCAGTTTGGAAGAATAGGGCAGTACACCGGAGTATAGAAATACACCGGAATAATGTATACAGTAAACAATTTTTAAAAACCATTTGAAGACGTGACAATTCTCTTTTCAATAACTGTACGAACCAATTTCGTCGGCAAACATTTTTTCTAAAAGAAAAAAAAATGCTTAAGGCACGGAAATTTAAGAAAAAAGATATCTCATTAAAAAAAAAGATGAATATTAAGAAAAATATATTTAATGTTTGAAAATTATTTTAATATGAAGTTAAAAAATAAAAAAACTTAACTCAATCTTTTATTTTTTGTCGAACTAATATCTAGAAAATATTAATAATCCCTTTAGAAATTATGTTTTTCAATGGAACTATACAGGTAAATTCATTTTTATCAACAAATTTTCTATAATTATGTTATTTTCAAAAAGCAAATTTATGTTCGGTTATGAGACGTACATTGAATATAATGTTCATAAATTCTATTTTATAGATATATACAATGCAGCTGAATACATTGTTATATTGTACGATATTTATATGTGTATATATTAATTAAATAGAAAACAAGTTAACGCGAGATGTTTCAAAAAATCACAGTTTCAAAAGCACAGTTTCAAAAAATCAAATGAACCGCAACTTTGGTCTTCTATATATTTTGAACAATATTTCTCTTCTGCTCATTATACTTTATAATTTAATTTAAAATAAAATAAATTTAATTAATTAAAACCTCTTTTCACTGTGCCTTAGCTAATAAATTCAAGACGTAGCCAAATAACTCTCTTTGTTACTCATAAAAGAAAGAGTTTGTGTGTTTCAGCTATACCGGCCAAATTAAGCAGCCCAGAAGTGTGAAATTTGGCATGTAGAAGCTGTAGGTCCTTATGCTATTAACCTCGAAGAGTTTTTTTCAAAATTCACCTTAGATTTTTTTAAAATTCAATTTTTAAGCGATTTTCCGACTATCTAAACATATGACGTCATATTATGTATTCTACAAAAACTAATGCTTCCTGCAGTTTGTAGAGGGGAATTACAAATTTTTACAACAAAAATATTTATTTATTGTTGTACTTATTCGTTTAATTGTTCTTTATGAAATTTGCGATTTCTTTTCGAACACAACATTTTTAAAAATTTTTTTTTTTTACAACATATGAATTTTATTTTCTTTGGTTTGGCAACAATTTATTTGGTTTTGACTTTCTTTATGTTCGTAAGTTTAATGAAACAGCTTTAATTTTAACATTTTTTTACTTCTCATACAACATTTTTTTTCGATAAAAGTTTGATTTATGTACTTTAAATATTTGAAACTTTAATTTATGGTTTTAAAGTTTTTATTCTAAGACTGCATTTTGGTTGGAAGATGCATCGGTCTTACAGATAAGCCTATTATTATTTTTTCAATAATTAAATTAAATTAGTTTATTATACATTTTTGTTTTGAAAATATTTTGTATGATAATTCCGAACCATTTCAGGGTTTAGATTTAATTATGTCTTTTCTTTTTGAGTTTAAAAATCTCTGATTTATTTTGTGTGTAGTCAATTGCACTTTTATTGAAATTTCTGTTTTGGCTTAAGGCAGTGTCACATTTATTATTCTTTTTTCATTTTGACCGTTATATGTATACATTTGACTCTTCTGTACTGTTTCTGGTTTTAGATTTAACTATGTCATTTATCTTCCAGAACTTCTTATTTGTTTTGTTTGTGGTCATAGTTTTCATGTTATAATTTTTTTTTACAGTAATTCTAAATTAAATTGGTTTAGTATGCATTTTTATGGTTTTCAGTTAATGTTGATTGTTTAGATGTTTGTTTAAATGTTGTTATTACTATATTAGGTTAAGTGACACGTTTATTTAATGAACTACCTTTGGAGGTAATTGCGATTTTCAATTGTTAATGTCGATTGTTAATACGTATGTTATTCTAAACAATGATCCAAGTGTACCAGCTGTTGAAATTTAGGTATGATAAAGGCCTGATGGTATGATTAGGTATGTCGGCTTCGACGCATGCCTGGAGTTTACTCCTTAAGTAGGGTTGTATTTGACTATATAGTACGTAAACAGGGTAAATAAACGCATCTCATAATACTGAAACCATGCATGTATTTTCTTTATTCTATTCACATTTTTCATATTGATTCGGTAAAATAATATATACATATAAAATAATATACGTCAATTATGTTACACAAATATTTGTTACTCATAGTACATGAGTACATTGTTAAGAAGGTTGATTTATTTTACTATTAAAAATGATTTTGAGTAATAATTACATTAATACTCGTCATTATTAATCTCTATCACAAGAGGCTTGTGGAAACTAAAGTATAATGCGTGAACGTTGGTAGATACATGATTTACGAATCGTGAAAATCTCGCATCAATGGTTGTTACTATACCTATTCGTCTCCAGTGCTCTCATGGTTTAATTTTGCTTCTGAAAAGCTTAACATATACGTAAATCTATTTATACTATTTGTAATGAAAAAATGTTTGTAGGAAAAAGATGCACCCTGATAGGATTTTCTTATAATTCCCTTTGGATTTCTTCAAAATCCAGTATTGATGGGATTGTGTCTCATGGCATCACGGTTTTTCTTTGTTTCTGATAATATGTTCCTCGTTTAGTTTTATGAAGATGATATACTTTAGACATATCGTACTGTCTGTATATGATCAATTATCACTATATTTTCTCGTTTGTTCTTTGCAACAGAATAACTTTTTAATTAAATATTACAAAAAAGTATTGTTTAAAAAATTCTATCTTTTCTCAACATGGTTTATTATTTCTCATTAGGTTCAATATGGCTTTTTTTCATTGTGGTTTTTTTTAATGTAGGTCTGTTTTAGATAGTTTTTTTTTATTATGGTTCTTACTAATTTAATTTTTCCCCTATTGTATATTATATCTACTATTCTATGTTAAATGTAATATAGATGTTAGCATCTATATTACATTTCCATCTCTATGTAATATTTTACGCTACAACGAATTTAATTTAATGGTTTATTTCATTGTAGGTCTATCTATTTATACCATTCGTAGTCCAAAAATATTTGAGGAAAAAAGATGCAGCTTGATACACTATTTTCTCATATTTTTCTTTAGATTTCGTTGAAATTCAGTGTTGATGTTATTTTATATCTCATGGCATCACGGTTTAACTTTGCTTCTGATAATATGTGTTCCTCATTTAGTTTTATAAAGATCATATGTTTTGTACATATACAGAACAATCCATATATGATATATATATTTCAGTTATCACTTTTAATTATTTATCATTGTATTTCCTCATTTGTTTGTTCTTTGCAACAGAATAACAAATATTTTTAATTAAAATATTGCAAAAATGAATTGTTTAAAAATTTTGTTAATGTAAAAAATAAATGTTTTTTATATCAACAAGATTTATTATTTCTCTCATTAGGTTCATTATAGTTTTTTTTTTCAACATAGGTATTTTTTATCTGTTTTGGATAATTTTTTTATTTTGGTTCTTACTACTTTAATTTTCCACTATTGTATTACATCTAAATTTCATATTAAAGATAATATGGATGATAGATAGTATTACATCCATTCCTCATGTAATTTTAATTTAATGCTACAGAAAATTTTTAATTTAATGGTTTATTACAATCAATTTTTTTAAATTTTACTTTGTACTAATTTAATTTTTTTACCTGTTGAAGGCTCCTTAATATGTTATTTATGATGGTATAAGTTTGATATAAAGATTTTTTTTTCTTTTGGTTTATCTATTTCACTCATAGCTCCCATAGCAGAAACATACTACTGTTATTACTTTTCTGTTACAATTTTTTTTATTCTTTCATTTCTATTTGCCTTTTTAGCATATTAATTTTTTCTTTTACATTCAAATATATGTTTATGAAATTCTTTACTGTGAAGCCAAATTGCAATGTGAATACTCATTAGAAAATTTTTAACTTTTGGATACACTGCCTTTTAATGGCTTTACCCTCTTTAAAAAAAACATGTTTGCAAAAAAAAAAAAAAAAAAAAAAAAAAAAAAAACTGAATTTTTTACTGATTTCAAAATTTAACCCGTGCGAAGAACGGGTACTTCAGTTAGTAATTAATAAAGCTGTTTTAGAGGAATTTTATAAATATTTTACAGTCAAAATAATATTTAAAAATCCAAAGATCTCTCCTCTCACATTGTAACTGTTGTACTTTAAAAGCTGCTGCCATTTCTGTTGTTGTTGTTGCTTATGCCACCTGATCGACAGTAACATCAGATCAGGGTCCACGAAATTCATCGCGGCTAAGGGCTAGAATTTTACGCCTGTCGTTAGCCTAAGCTTTGAGCCCCTAAGAAGGTGACAGTGCGATTTTGCTCGGTACAACACGAAAGATGGCGACACCATTCGAACCCACTGATTTAACGAGCACGTTCTCCGTTTATACTCGGCGGGCATTTGGTGGCATCGGGCATCAAGCCCAGGCCTTCTGGTCTAGAATCCTATGCTCTAACCACTGGCCTGCTATTTCTGAAAGAAACAAGTTCAAATTTTCCAGTGGAACAAAAGGACTAAGTTCAGGCTTCCCCCCCCCCACATATCCTCTAAACACCACTGAAAATTCTAAGAAAACCCCATTTCTTGTTCACAATCCATCAAAAGAGTCATAAATCTCTATTCATCAATGGGACACGGGGGAGGGGGAGAGAGAGAGAGAGAGAGATTCCATGTATCTTCGCATAAAGGCGAAGTCTTTGGTTTTCTTTCCCCTCTTTCCAAATGTGCCAATTCTATCTTTTTAAATACTCGCAAGTAATTAATAAAAAAATTTAAAGTATAAAGCATTCTAAGAGCATAAAAAAGGAAGGTTTCCCTAGTTTTACTTTTTTTTATCCGATAATTGAAAGTCTTTTTATGGTCATTTTAATGCACCAGATGTAACTTTTCAGATCTTTAATAAATGTTTAAAAATACTTACAAAATGTTTTTAAAAAATCGAAAACAAAGTAAAAAATATTTTATTTTATTTATCATTATTTTGTGCTTTCGAGTGCATTTTATTCCATACAATTAAAAGCAAAATTCTAGATGTCAATAGAAAAATGAGAAACTCCATTAGAGAGAGCATTACACTCGCAGTTCTGTGGTCAACAGGAGCGGCGCGTTATACGCCGGGTATAAAAGCGATAGATTTAAAAATAGCAAAAGAGTTGAGCATAAAAAAATTTCTTCTACACATATCGAAATACTGTTTATTTGAAAGAAATAACATGCCTTATGAACTAAAAGAGTTATAGTTCAAGAAGTATACTATTTTTTCAAAAGTCTGGAATAATACCTTGAATAAATCATCTCAAAACACATAAGAGAATGTTTTACTCACACATCAGATTTTTTCGTAAAAAAAAAAAGGGTTCGCGGTACCGAAAAATTAAGAAGTGCAGCTCGAAAGGGCACGTTTTCACTGGTGAGCGTCCGGATTTTACGGTAAATGAAAATATAAATGGGAACAGTGCGGAGAAAAAATGCAACTTTTGGGAAATGGTGGGTTGCGCAAATTTTGCTGCTTTTACGCAGCCCATGGAAATCGTGGGATACGCAGAGAGAGGGTTAATAAATGTTTATTCTGTGAATAAAAAAAATGGAAATCCGATGAGATCAAGTTCTTATAAAATCTCTCCTGACTCTTATTTGCTAACAAGTTAATGAGATGCTCTTAATGATATACAACAAATAAAACTGAAAGCACGTTTTTCTCATTAGTGTTAATAATTATAATTATAGTATTATTAATTAATATTAATGATAAAAGTCATGTATGAATAATTAATAAATGATTTAGGTAGTAAAAATAATTAAATCAATCGATCTTCTACAGAGTAATAAATCTGTTTTTAGAGAGTACTGCTGCGCGAACTTTTATGGGGGAGGTAGGAGAAGTTGAATGAAAAGGGGAAACGATATCGAGCCACTTGATGACCTAAATAGAGTATTTTGAACTTTTTAAAAATGAGTGAGTCATACCAATTTGGAGAGCGGCGCGTGGAATAACGCAATGATTTGTCAGTAGGATCGTGTTGTGTTGAGAATGAACGAAACAATGATTCATTCGAAGAGTACGTTTCTTTCAACAACAGTAGGAGCACATTCGATACACCATAAAATCTGGCATATAACGCGCGCTTTTAACCAGGGCTTTGAACCGAAAACCAGAGAAAAACCGTGATTTTGGTCGGAATAAAAATCGAAAAAACTTTCGTTTTTTTTTGGTTCGATATATCTTCAGTCATATTGTTACTGCAACCAACGTATCAATAATTTCTAACTTAACGTCAACTATATAATTATATCATCATTACATGTCATCCATATAATTACATTTTTGCTTATGATAGATTTGTATTTTTGATACAAATAAGAATATACGTAAAAGAAAATTTTTCATTCGGAATTGAACCCAAAACTTTTTTTTTCGGAACGGAAACTAGAGCTGAACCGATATATTTTTTTTAGTTGAACCGAAACGAACATAATTATAGTTCGAAGCCTTGTCTTTAACACAAAAAATAAGATTGAAATTTATAGGTGCGCGTATACGGCGGATATAAAAATGATAGCTTCAAGACAAAAAGAGATGCGTGAGCATAAAAAGTAGATTTTTACATACTATATCTAATTACAGTTTATTTAAAAAAATAACGTATGTTATGAACTTTTATTTTTAGATAAAAAGTAAAGTTAATCAGATTCTTTTTGGAGTTTACTTCGTAAGAATCGATTTTCATATGAAGCCCCCGGTATAGAAATTTTATGAGGAGTAAAATTTACACAAACGTTATAGCAAAAAAAAAAAAAAAACTGTTACGTCCTTCTGCACATGCGCAAAGTCGTTGTCGGAAGATAGTAGGAAAGAGTTCCTACTTTTTGGTCATTTTTTTAAATTAAAATCCTTCTTTTCTTTCCAAAATCACACAAAAAATAATTACAGAATCGAAAAAATCCTTTATCTCACCACGAAACAGTAAAATTTTTTTACAAAATAATGACATTTTGGATTTTTTTTACATTTTTTTAAAAAAATTATATTAAAATTATATGTGTTTATGAAAAAAGTGTTTTTATGAAAAGAGTTTTTCAATCGTTCTGTACGGATTTTTTTATCATTGTAATAAAACGAAATTCTGTGCTAAGAAAGTTCATAGTTTGGTCTTTTTGAATCAGTCATTTAAAGTATAAAATGCTGAAAACTTTTTATTTACGATTTTTCAAAAAATGCTAAAAATTCTAATTAAACATTTAATAACTTCGTCATTTATAAAAATAAATACAGTAAACTTTTTTACCTTGTGTCAAATGTTATTATACATGTTCTGTCCAAAAATAAAAAAAAATGCTTAAAAATTATTGATTTTAAGTAGTTTTTGTGATTTTTGTCTAATACCTTTTTTTCAAGAATTCGTTTACGCAGTATTTTTGGAGTTTACTCCTTAAAGGCCCTATCACTCATGTATCATGGCCTATCACTCATATCTACGCATGTTTGGAGCAACCGTTTCGCCGAATTTTTCAAGAAGATAAGGGTTAAGGGTTGCCGCAAACAAAACGACATGCTCTGATGTCAGCTATCTTAGATTCAGTTGAGGGTCTGTAATATTATCCCTGTATTAGAATATCTCACCTCTGCACTCTACCGTTGTTTATGTACCTTAATTAGAATTGTGGTGTGTCTGTTTCATAATCGTTAATAAGAATTAATAAATCAAATTAGATTGGAATAATGTCTGTGGATTATTTAGTTCCTCCTACACATCTAGCCGAGTTTACAGATAGACAAGAGGGTTCGGATGTAAGAGGTAACCAGAGCTTAAAAAACGTCAGTAATCAAATTTCTCATCACGGAGATAAGGGTTTCGCGGTGATGTAGAATTTATTAGTTCTCAACATGTGATGGATCTATACGCGGTTCCACTAATCCCTTCTTATATCTTTAAGGTAAATATTTATTTCAACCAACCTTCATCGAGTAAGGGAACGTGATTTATGTAAATGAGGCATATTATATAAATTCGGTTTTCGCGAGTTGGCAGTAAGTGAGTTGATGACACTTTGTTGTTGACACGCTGAAGTTGATACGCTGGAGTGTGAAAGTAGGCGTTAATATAAAGTTTGAGAATTAGGTGTTAGTTGAAGATTGAAAAGAAGTGGAATTAGTTAAAGATTACAGAGCGTGGAGCCAACGTCATTTGATCAAGCCGAAGAGAGTGCCTGCAAGTTTCCAGTGTAGGATCCGATACATTAAAGGTTCAGGTACTGTGCTTTTGATTAAGTAGAAGCTAGTTTATTCGTGTGCGACATAGTTATATTTGAGCGTATTTAAGCTGTCTTAGATTCAGTTGAGGGTCTGTAGTAGTATCCCCTTGTTATAGAATCTCACCTTCGCACGCTACTATATTTCATATACCTTAATGAGAATTGTATTGTGTCTGATCTATAATAAGAATTAATAAATTAGTTAGATTGAAAAGATGTCTGTGGATTATTCTGTTCCTCCCACACATCTAGCCGGGTATACAGGTAGACAAGAGGGTTCGGATGTAAGAGGAAACCAAACGTTATCACAAACATAATCGCAACTACTTCGGAATATTAGAAATAATCGCGAAAAAGAAACTTTTTCTTTTAGTTCACATGTTACTAGATACGGCAATAAAGGTCGAGGAATTTCTTTTTACTTGTTTTCTACAATATGTGAAGAAATAATTGAAATAATGGGAAATATAAAGTCCAGGAAAATATTATAAAGGGCATCCAGAAAGCTAAGTACTTCTCTCTCTCTGAGCGTTGATTCTATACCAGATATATCTCATTCGGATCAACCGACGGTAGGTTTTAGATATGTAAGAGTATCTGATGGTGAAGTGGCAGAAAAGTAACCCTGGAGAAGTGCTTGCCAGCACTGTTTTGACCTTCCTAAGCAAATGCAACATTGATATAAGAAGAGGGTAATCTTATGGCAATGCAGCAAATATGTCAGGATGCTTGCTATAATGCTCTTCAAGCGCATTTTAAAGATAAACCAGGTTGCACGCTACATTCCATGCGCAACACACTCGCTAAATTTAGTTGGAGTATGTGTGGCAGAAAGCTGTGTTGGAGCAGTTTTGTTCTTTGGGCTTCTACAAGCAATGTACAACTTTTTCTCAGTATAGACCCATCTTTGGGTGATTATGTTGCAATATACTGAGGACAGTAAAGAACTAGTCGTAAAAAGAGTAAATGAAACAAGAGGGTGTACCAGAGCTGATACTACTATGGCTTTATCTAAAGATCATAGTAGCTCCCAAAAAGCTTTACAGGTCATTGCTGAAGATATGGCTCAAATGCAACAAGTAATTCATGAAGCTAAATGCCTTCTAAAAGACTTGTCGAAGAATTAAAATATTTTCATGGCAGGCTTTTTTGGGCTGTTGTCTTAAACGGGATCAATGGAGTAAATAAATCTTTGCAAATGAAATCAATAGGACTTCTAACAGCCATCACTCTTGTCGAGTAATATAACCTCCCCTAAGATTATCAACTCCCCTTCCAGTATTATTAGGTTCGGAACGTGTAGGTGGGTTAAAGAATTCCATAGACATCTTAATAAATCACTATATTTATTGATAACTCTTAATTAAGGAAATTACATAAACACTATTCAATTTTAAGAACAATAAAACACAGTGGAGAATGAGAAGGGGTCACTAATTGTGGAACTACGAAATCTAAACTGAATCCACGAAAGATAAGCGCGTACAATTACAGCTACACTTGTACACATAATTACAATTCTTAAGTCACTAACCTGATTTCTTAAACTACGGCAGGTTCGTCTTGTGGGTCCTTTGGATCTTGATTGGATCGGATCAAAGCTAGAATTCCTTTTTTAATATACGGCTTCTATCTTCAGCTTTTCCCGTAGCTTTTCTACGGACTAATTTTATCAACAACTGTGAGTTGGATTCCCGACGCTTCAATTCACTTTACTTTATAAAATCTACTTCTTCACTTGACAACTATTACTCATTTCATTTCATCCTCTCCCGCCAACTCGCTAAACCCGAACTTATATAAAATATCTCATTTGCATAAATCACGCTTTGGCTCCCGGTGAAGATTAGTTGAAATAAATAAAATTTGAAAGAAATATGTAGAGGATTAGTAAAGAACCGTACAAATCCGTCACACTCTTATGAAATTATTACTGAAATTTTCAAATTTGCGAACAGAAATGTTTTATGAATATGAAAGAGAAGCAAACGAGAAAATATATTTGCTATACACGACACGTTTAACTTTCAAATGGCACGTGTCAAAATTTCGTGATAATATCTTATTTAGTTGAAAAGTTACAGTAGTTTTAGTGAAGGAACTTTTGTTTGCTTAGAAACCTGTGACGGGTCTATCCGAGTCAATTTTCCATTAATCCTCTTGGGTAACTTTGGGGCCAGCAATTATTCTATTTCACAGCCTCCTCGGAAAGATCACGAGATAGTGATATGCTAATGAATTCGACTATATAAATTCTAGATTTAGTAAGAAAGAGGAAGGAGAAGGATTTGCCAAACTAATTGTAAGTATCGTATACGGATCTCTTCAGCGAGCTTAGAGCGTATTAGATAGTAATTGATATTGTTAATCATTGAAGTAATCAAAGGGATTAGAGTTAGTACCGACCTGACGTTAGTAAGGGTTCGTCTCCTTTGTCAATTCTGATAACTGAGATTACTTAGTAGGGAATATTAGATTTAAAGGTTAGAATTGAATGTTAGATTTGTGTATCAGGATTAATCTAGGGAATTGAATAATCACTCCAGGGTTTCTACTTGTAATTTGAACTTGTAGTTGTTATTTGTGTTTTTAATAAATATTTGTAATTATGGCTTTCGTTGGTGATAACATGTTTCCTTCTACACCAGACGCGCCGGGCAATGTGAACCCAGTCCAAGATAGGACAAGGGCATGACAATGGCACCCAACTAGTTTGTCCTCCGGACATTTCTCCCTTACCCCGAGATGGGAGTCGGATCTAATGTTAGGCTCCTGCCTGGTAAATTTTTTTCTGGTGTGGAAAATATATAGAGGAATTTTTGGAATATTTTGACAGTCATGTTAAGTTTTACGAGATACCTAATAATTTGGCATGTTATTATCTTAAAGGGCGTCTCCGAGGTCGAGCCTTAGACTGGTATGACATTTTTGGATCTTCGATAGTGAAAGGAAATGCTACCGATTTCGCGCAATTGAAAGAAGCTTTGACGGCAAATTTCCCAGCGGTTAAGAATAAGACTGAATTGCAAGTGAAGTTCTATTCGTCGTATCAGGGTCACGGTCAGGCTCCGTCAGACTTTATTTATGAGATTCTTAAAATACATAAAAAATTGGGATTAAATTTGTCGGAAGAGAGTTTGATCGAACATATTGTTGCTCGTTTGGAACCGCAATTAATGGAATATATTGAGATTAGAAATCCAACTACTCAATTACAGTTGCTTCAGATGATATCCAAGTAAGAGGACAGATATTTGAGGAGACACAATCCGGGAACGAGCAATAATAATAGTGGAAGATGAGCTTGTGATGTGAGTAGGAGGTCTAACGAAGGTCGTACTACAGTCGGTCGAATAAATAGTTGAGCACCGTGACCCTTTCAAAAAATGATTGAAAATGGAAAACGACCTTTTTTGAAAGGATGCTCGGCTCTTTTTGTCAGAATCTTGTCCCTCTACGTTGTGTTTCAGGTCCCACGGCTCTTTTTGTCGAATATTCTTTTCACCTCCTCTCCCGTTGTGTTTTAGGTCTAACGGCTCTTTTTGAATACATCCTATCCCTTTTTCCCCTACCCCGCGTTGAGAGTCTCCCTCCCACGGCTCTTTTTCACTATTCTATTTAGAGTCGAAATCCACCTTAGAATGGCTGTTTTTGTATGAATTTTGTCCCCTTTTCATCTTCTTTTTACCCTCATGTTGCGTTTTATGCTCCAATCAAAGTATCACCTCAAAGTATCCCAAACTTCTCTTTAATATCCATATCGAAATTTTTTAAATTCCTCTGAAAAAATATTTTGGATGGGTGCGAGAGAATTTTTCAACCCATCTCAGACGAATGATTAAAACGGGGGTGAACCACAAATGAAATGGAGACATTTCAAGCTTGGTGAAAGCAGTGACCCATGAAATGCAGGCATTGCAACGTTGGTGTGTTGAGAAAACCAGGAGAATCATTCCAATATGGCACGGAGGTCTCAACTGGCAGCCAGCAGGAGAGTCCAATTTTGTGTGTGTGTGTCAAGTTTTTAAAAAGAGGCATTCCAATCTTGGTGCATCATTTGGCCCGAAAAAAGTGGGACCCAGTCGACATGCGACTAGGTCTCCCAATGTTCGGATTTTTTTGAAGATTTTGGCTAAAAACATTTACCGATAAGACTGCCAGAATTTGGGAATTTTCAACATGACGCCAAATCCTGACAGTCTTAACGGAAAACATTTAGAATTGACCTGTTGCTATGAAAATTCTTTTTCCGTCAAAACTGCCAGATTTGGAATATCCAATACAAACCAAACCTGACAGTTTTAACAAAATAAAAACAAATGTCTATACTCGACTTGTGACGGGTGCTTACGCGTTTCACTAACCTTCTCTTAAAAACTTTTAAATTGTATTTATTTTGACCAATCCCCGCTGAGAGCTGAAAGTGTGACTTATGCAAATAAGATAGTTTCGGGTTTAGCGAGTTCGAAAGAGATATAAAAGGGAGAAATGAAATGAAGAGGAGGATGACTAAGTGGTTTGATAGAGGAGGATTCCGTGTTTTGATTAAAGAGTAAACTACGCGATTGCTTAAGAAAGTGTTTCTAAGAGTTCAGTTTAATTAAGTGAAGTTTGATAGCGGGAAGAAGATTATTGAAAAAGATTCATTAATTCGATTCAGACGTAATTGAAGATATCCTGGATTGAAGCCACTTCATATTTTCTACTAGTTTCCAAAGTTCATTCCGAAGAAGATATCAGGTCTGTAAATTTTGTAGCTTAGATTTAAATGTGTAGTTTGATTGTATGCGTTCTTCCCCTCGTGATATCAGTTAGTATTCCGTCGTCCATAATTGAATTCTGATCGCACTCCATGATAATTTATTGTTCTTAAAGTTGATTATTAATTGTGTATTTCTATTCTAAGGAAATAATAAATAACTGATTTTTTATTTAAGTAGTCATTAATTATGAATCCTACATATCCAAACATAGATAATATGCAAAGGGTAATTAATAACCCTGAGGGTAGTGGGAGACTACGACAGACTGCATTCAGAAGCAATCTAATTTCTAGCTGCTGGCTGCTCACCTTTTATATTCTAATGAGGTCACGTGAAACGATTCCTATTGGTTGACGCTTTTCAACCTTGAAACTAATCTTTTAACGTATTTTATGACATCTTGGTTGACGACTTTGAAACTAATCTTTTAACGTATTTTTTGTCATCTTGGTTGACGACCATGAAACTATTTTTTAATGTATCTTTGTGCATCGTTTGAGTAAAAGTTTTAAAAGAGAGGCCCTCCAAAGTTGGCACCTTCCTTAACCCCAAAAAAGGGGGACTGAGTCGACTCTTGTGTCGACTCGATACCCCTTTTTTTGGGCCCATGGGCATTTTTTACAGTTCAATATTTTCGGTTCAGTCCAGTTCTATTAAATCAGCCATTTGTTTCTTACATTCAGCTTGCAGGTTGTTGAAATGTTGCAGATAACGAGCAAAACGGTTAGACTTTACCATGGTGCACTCGGATACATCATAATACTCGTGCATCTCATCGTGCAGGTGATTTGGCAGAGTACGGTCATGTAGGTCCTGGAAATGTGGCAGAGTCTCCAGGTTGATGGTAAAGAGTCCCAGCTGTTCAAAGATTTTGCGCTGGTCGGTTCCCTTGACCACGATGAGGCCTCGATTTCCTTGCGCCAGGTGACAAAATTTGCCCCTGACGCAAAAGGACAGGTATTCTAGGGGCACGGATCCAGGCAGGTGGCTTTTCAGATGGAGACGTTCGTTGAGGAAAGGATTGGCCCGGTAATCTTTCGAGGTCGTCCTCAAATTGGAATGATCCACGGTGATGCAAATCACTTTTGGATCCTCCGAAATGCTGGCAATAGACACTTCGATGGGGACAGGCTTACCCCCACGGTGAAACACGTTGGCATGAGCAAAACAGGCTAGTTGAGACATGTTGCATTTGAGAGAGAATGTCTCTGGCGGCTCATGTCTCTCCTATTATACTCTGGGGGGGTCACGTGAATCGATTCCTATTGGCTGGGGGGGGGGAAGTACTAAATTTTTAAAAAGAGAGGCTCTCCAACCTTGGCACCTTCCTTAATCCAAAAAAGGGGGACCGAGTAGACTTTTGTGTCGGCTCGGTCCCCCTTTTTTTGGGCCCATGGACAATTTTTTTTCACTCTATGAAAGCTGAAACTTTGTCATTCCATTCCGCCTGCAACTTGTTAAACTGCTGCAGGTATTTTGCAAATTGAAAAGATTTCAGCATGGTGCAATGAGACACGTCCCCTTCGTCGTGGAGGTCATCATGCATCGGGTTGGGAAAGGTGCCATCGCAAATGGTGTTGAATTTGGGCAGCATCTCCAAGCACACGGTGACGAGTCCCAACTCTTTAAAATTTTTTTGCTGCTTTGAGCTTTTCACGACGATGAGGCCTCCTGGGTCCACCATGCCCCTCACGCAATAGGGTAGGTATTCTACAGGCACACTCTTGGGCAAGGAACGTACCAGAAGAAGACGAGCGTTTTTGAAGACATTGTATCGCATGTCTCGGGGCGTGGAGGTGAGTTCGGCACTGGCTTGCCCTGGTGGTGAAAGTAGTTGGCATGAGCAAAATACACAGACATGTTGCATTTTTTCCTCTGATAAAGAATGATGGCCTTATATATGCTCAAGGAGCGTGGCGTCAACTGGCATCCCATGGGCCAAGGCCTTTTGATGCGAGCGTTCCACGTGGGGTTCCAAAGCCCGTTTCCAGGGTTGGGGACACACCAGGCGCCAAGGAAGGTTTTCGTCTCGATGCATTTCCCAATCGTCCAACCACGTTAATAAACTCACGTATACATCCGCTAGGCGCGTGCATTCTGTGAGATTCAACGTATAGGCCTCTACATTGTGAGGTTGATGGGCTTCCCAAACTCGGTGAGACGGTGAACGACCCAGTTGAAAGAATTTTAAATAGACTCCTGGACCCCACGTCAAATCCAAATGACTCGTAAACACGACCACGGTTTTTCCAAACGACCGAGGGACGTGCACACCAAAGATGAGCTCAAAAAGGATGGTGTAAGGATAGTCTGACTCATAATACGTGACTCGATCTGGCCAGCGACCCAAATTTCCAAACACGACCATCGTGCGATGTTGACACTGGTCCAATAAATGTTGTATCATTTTGACACATAGAATGAGACTTGGTTTTTTTGACACAAAGAATGAGACTAGTTTTCTTAAACTTTTTTTTATTAATCATCTACAAGACAGATTCATGGGTTGAATCGCTTTAAATCCAATAGTGTGTTTGACACAAGAGGGGAGTTTGAGCATGGACAAGTCCAGGGGCTCCATCGCCAAATCTCTTTCAAAAGCATCCAGGAAGGCGATGAGCTCATTGTTTTCATCAAAGAGAGAGGGGACCAGGTGGAGCACCTGGGGTTCTTGTTCATAGACGGACGACAGGAGCTGGTCGAGCAAAGCAGTATCTGGCTCTGGAATCTGCATAGGCTCTGGATAGAGTAGCTCAAGGTCTGGAATCTACACAGGTTCTGGATAGAGTAGCTCAGGATCTGGAATCTGCACAGGTTCGGGATAGAGTAGCTCAGGCTCTGGAATTTGTATAGGCTCTGGATAGAGTAGCTGAGGCTCTGTAATGTGCACAGGCTCTGGAATCTGCACGGGTTCTGGAATCTGTATAGGCTCTGGAATCTGCACAGGTACTGGAATCTGTATAGGCTCTGGAATCTGCACAGGTCTCATGATGCGCCCTCGTTTCTTGAGTGGGTACGTCTCTTTCAAAGGTCGCTTCAGTCCATGAGCCGGGGTAGGAGGAGGTAGCTTGTAGGGGGTTTGATCAAACTTTTTCAGTTTTCGGAAATCCCCCAAGTGGAATCCCTTCTGAAGGACCTGAGGGAGAGAAGGGATTCTTGGATAATGTACAGACCAAAGGCGGTATTTTGAACCGTCAACATCAAGTAGTGGGTTCCAGCTGGGATCGGATACGCCGTGTGGGGCTCCAAGATGGTCCGATGGTAGAGCATTTGGTCATAGGGCTCAAAACTCCTCCTCGCCACATTGGGTTGGGCTCGGCACTTGAGACTGGAGGGGGGGAATTCGTACAGCAGCATGGGCACCTTTGTCGTTTTAATGAAATGAACCTCTCCGGGATGCACGTCTCTCGAACCAAAGGTAAAATCTTTTTTGACAAAAACATGTTGCCATAGATGTAGACCATCCTCTTGTCCGTATTTATGAGCAAATTATCTGGATTTTTGAAGAGGCTTTTTTACACTTTTTCCCACATGATATCGTGGGGTCTAAATTCGTTGACATGCTTGGCTTCCATAATGGCACGCTTGAAATTTTCCATAAACGTCTTTTTTTGAAGCCAATGATAAATACAAAATAATGTAAACACTCGTTTCGCGTGCGGCTCTTGGTAGAGGATGCCCGCTCGAACTTGGCCCTGCCGAGCGGCATATTCCAACGCATCGGGTTTCTCGGGCAACGTCACGGGCACCACGGTGGAGGAAAGGTGCTCGGGGAAGGCATCCATGCTCCAACTGAGGAGAAGCGTCGACACGAGTCCTCCTTTTATACGTTTCAAACAGGATGCGAGTGAAAAATGGGGTTGAGAGGTTGGTGGAGAATGGCACACATGCCTTGCATGGCAATCCAACGATGACATTGCGTCTGGTGGCAAAAGGGGCCTTCTCCCCGTGGATGGGATTTCAAGAGCATGACGGGGGTTCGTTTGAAAGGACTGAAAGCGCTCCAACTCGCTTGAATGTCTTTAAATTCTTCCTTGAAACGTGAGTCGGCCACACAAAGGGTACCGACATCGAGATAATGTAATGAGTTGAACAATTCATTCGCACCTACCCGATCCGAGGCATACGAGACGACACCATTGGTGAGCGTGAAACCATGGTCTCGGAGACACAACACGGCCGGGCCGTGAATATGGAAAAAGACTTGGGCATGGTTCTGGGGAAATCGATAGGCATAAGGGGGTCATCGATAAGGTTTAAAACGACGTCGTCGAGAGTCTTGTGGAGCAGGTCTCTGCCCATCTGGAGAAGGTTCATGAGAAGGAGAAGCCATGGGAGTGGATGGCAAAGGTGAACCAGGTGTCGACAACAGGTTAAACAAATTATCCGTGTCTGTCATTTTGAAAAAAGATTTGCAGAGAGTAGTTGTCTCTTTTACACAATCTCTCTAAAAAAAATTTTTTTTAGAGAGATTGGTTGTAAATTTCATTTGCTTCTGAAAGACATTTCAAACACCAAAAGATATTTCAAACTTGCCTCCCCCTCACATTTTCTTTTTTGTGAATCTTTCAAACTTGTCAAATGACCCTTTTCAAACTTTATTTGCCTCACATTCTTTTTTCTGTGGAAAAAATATTCCGGTTAAAAAAAATGACTATTTTCAAACTTTATTTGCCTCACATTCTTTTTATGTGGAAAAATGTTCCCTTTTCAAACCCAGTCTAAAAAATTTCTGAAAGTTTTTTTTCTTGTCGTTTCCAACCTTGACATTGAGAGTAGCCCAAAAAAATGGGAGAATTATTACTGGTCCCGAGCTATGCTCCTTTCTAGCAATCATTCTCCCATTTTTCTGGGGAAGCCTCTCCACCTCTACGGTGCTCATATTGGGTTGGGTGTCCTGCAGAGGCGACAGGTATTCCTCACCTCCAGGTGTTGGAGTAAGCACCGCATGTGAAATGCATGGCCACAGTGTGCCTTTTCTGGCCAATGCATCGGAATCAGGCAGACTGAACACGTCTCGGGTACTTGGAAGACGCTTTCATGCCATTTCAACGTATAACACCCATCCAACACGTTTTGAGCCAATAGAATCCAGGGGTTCAACTGTTGAGGACCGTGTCGCCTCCAAGCCTTATACGCCAATCGATACAACTTGGGTATGGCCAGGACCGTCCACAGGGCTTGAATAAAGGCCCCCTTTCCTTGGGTAGCCTGCGGCTCTAGGTAATCGCTGTACAGTTCCGAGGGTTCAGAATACGTGAGGCACTCGAATGTGGGCAGGTCGTGGGGCTCGTGATTCGGAAACACTTTGCGTAAAAGGTCCCCAAGGTCCACGGGCTAGAGAGCAATCACTTCGGAAGGTGTCAAAGTGTGTAAAAGGGCGCGAAAATGCATCATGAAGGTAATGTAATCGGCTAAATGGGCCTCTTGGTACTTGGCCAAGTAGACTTGAAACGCTTTGTCAGACTCCATTGTCTCGTGTGATGCAGAGGGCTTCCGAGCCGCGCTTTTTAGAAGAGAGACAAGCAGGAAGTGGCTTTTGAATGGCTAGAAGAATGTCCCACCTTTGCCAGCGTGGGGTAAGTATTCTTTTTCATTCTCTAAAATTGGTTTCAATCTTGCTTCGGTGATTGCACCACACCATCCATAAAACGTGAATCATGCGGTCTTCCAGCAGTAAGCAATCCAATGGCGGGGTCATTTCAAGGTGGGTATTGAGCTTATCAAAAGTTTTATGTCTCCAACATTGACAATTAGCTAGTCTCAAACAATCTTTATGATGTAAAGACCCATACCGTACGATGACATGATTGTATTGTTTAACTATAAAATGTGACTCGGGTTCGTCAAATAAATTAAAACAATGGCAAGTGTCGGGTCCTTTAGTGCATTCATCCACACTATAGACACAATAGGAAAGATGGAATCTATGTTTGCTGAATTCCTCCTTGACGGGAATAAGAAATTGTTTCACGAGTTCATGAAATTTCACAATACCCGCTAAGCGTTGCAATCCTTGTTTAAAAGACGACAATCGTAAGACGTTTTCTCGCAAACCTGGGAGAATATTTTTTTCCAATTCACCAATTAAAGATTCTAAAAAGGCCATAATGACGAGTAAGAAATATCACAGCAAACAAAATGAAAGCTCGACTGGAAAGCTCAACCTTTTTAAACACTATCTAATCTATCTAAAAAAAAATTTTTTTTAGAGAGTTCTTGTCAAAATTTTATTTTGCGGTTGGTATCGGAAGTTTTTTCTTTTCCATGCTCAATTGCACATTCTGAAGGTTGTCAAGAATTTCCAACATGTCGAGAGTCTTGGCTCGGGTTAAATAGTATTTTCCATTGTATAAAATTTGCTCTAACCTTACTTTGGTTGGCTCACCGTGCAACATTTGTTGTTGAAACAAATGGTTGTAAGCTTATAAAGGTTCGGGAGTTTTATGTAGACTTGATACCCTTCTCCAACATTGAAATTTAGCTTTTGTCAAACACTCTTTTGGATGTATTGTCCCATCTCGTACGACGACTTTATCCAATTGTTTCACAATAAAATATTTCTCGGGTTCATCAAATAAATAAAAACAATGACAACAGCCTGGGGCTTTGGTATTTTTGTCTCTACTATAGATGCAATCTGAGATATGAAGCCCATGTTTGTTCTGTACCAACTTGATGGGAAGGGGATATTGGTTCAAGAGTCCTTGAAATTTCACAATACCCGCTAAACGTAGCAATCTTTGTCTATAAGGAAACAACTGTGAGGCATGTTCTTGCTGCACACGTGGGATAATAGTTTGTTCCAATTCAGAAATTAATGTTTTTAAAGAAGTCATAACTCTGAGTAATGAATGCTTACAATCAGGGAATACAAATAGAGTTGTAAAACAACTGACTAAAGAGCCCAAAGTATTTTACTCTATTCAATCTAATGCCTCCTGCTATCTTTCAGAAGCAAATAAAATTTACACTCTATCTCACTAAAAAAAAAAAAAAAATTTTTTTTTAGAGAGATTGGTTGTAAATTTTATTTGTTTCTGAAAGATGTTTCAATCTTTATTTGCTTCTGAAAGATGTTTTAAACTTTATTTGCTTCTGAAACATGTTTCAAACTTTATTTGCTTCTGAAAGATAGGAGGAGGCATTATAGAGGTCGTGTAAACGCAATCTGGATCAAGTCATACATCCTTTGCAACGTTTACTATTTTAGTCCGCCATATGCATGGCCTGGGGCAAGTATTATTTTCCATTCTCTAAAATTTGTTTCAATCTGTCTTCGGTGTGTTCACCGTGCACCATTCGTTCTTGAAACATCATCGATTCCAATAAAACGTGAATTACATAATCATGAGGTGGCTCTTCTCCCCGAGAACACGGTAAGCTATCTTGTTCACAAAAGCATGGATCCGAAACGAGTAGCATGGTCTGGCACGATAAATTGAAAATAAAAAAAATTTAAAGGCACCCTACACTAGACAAGCAAATGAAATGAGGGTTGTAGAAAGCTTTTAAACTTTTAAGGTGCACGCAGTTGTAATACACGCAGCACTCCAAGAGAACAATTCTAGCTAGACAAGAAATATATCTCTCTTAAAAAAAAATTATTTTATTTTTATTTTTTAGAGAAACAGAATAGTGTTGTCAAGATTTAATTTTAAAGTGAGTGGCTTCTCCATACGTATTTGCCCATTCTGAGGTTATGAAACATTTTCAACCTGTCTTGAAAGCCTTGTGCATGGCTCGGGGGGGGGGCATTCTGTAACATTTGCTCCAACCCTTTTTCAGCGTGACACACAGGGTTGTCAGCTTATAAAGGGTCGGGAGTTCTATGTAGACTGGATACCCTTCTCCAACATTGACATTGAGCTTTGGTCAAACACTCTTTGGAATGTAGTGTCCCATCTCGTACGACGACTTTATCCAATTGTTTCACAATAAAATATTTCTCGGGTTCATCAAATAAATAAAAACAATGACAACAGAGTGGGCCTTCGGTAGTTTTGTCTCTACTATAGATGAAATCCGAGATATGAAACCCATGTTCGTTCTGGACCAACTTGACAGGAAGGGGAAATCTGTTCAAGAGTTCTTGAAATTTCACAATACCCGCTAAAACGTAGCAATCTTCGTCCATAAGGCAACAACTGTGAGGCAGGTTCTTGCTGCACACCTGGGATAATAATTTGTTCCAATTGAGAAAGTAATGTCTCTAAAGAAGACATCACTTGGAGGAATGAATGCTTACAATCAGGGAATAGACAACTGACTAAAGAGCTCAAAGTATTTAAAATTATTCTGATGAATGCTTACAATCAGGGAATACAAATAGAATTGTCAAACAACTCTCAGCAGATTGAAGAGCTCAAAAAATATAAAACTATTCCAACTCTCTATAAAAAAAAAATCCCCCCCCCCTTTCAGCAAGACAAACATTTTTTGTCTAGCTAGAGTTGTTCTCTAAAGTGCTACGTGTATTACAATTGTCATTTTACTTTTCAGTTGTCATGTTCTATAGACCCTCCTATGGGGGATCGGCCTCCACCATGAATAGTTTTGTCCTCTACTCATGCCCTCAAATCATTTGATAGCTCACCATCCCTTATCGGCTCCATACAAGTCGAGTTATTTTCGATTCAAGCCGTGTTGGTTTTCAGGTTCTCGAAACCCTCCTATGGGGGGGGGTATACTCAATTGTTGTACAGGGTTCGACAGGACTTGAATCCCACGTCCTACAATGCGCGACACACGTTGATAGGTCACAACCGATGGATGCGTTGTAAACTATAAACGATTCTGAATCTTTGGAGGGGTCACACGTCTAGGAGGGCCCCATAGGAGCCGAGATATCGCGACTTCCGGTGCACCAGGAAAAAGTGTGACCCCCATGACCCCCCCAGAGAAAAAGTGTGGACCCGATCTGACCATAATTAACCGAGATAGAAGGTGTGAACTTGATTCCATAGCATTTTAATGTGAAAAATAATCATATTAAGCCTATAGGCCACCTTTTCTGTAATCCCCTCCTATGGGGGTAGGGTTTTGTAAGGGGTGGAAGAAACTAGAGGGTCTAGGTCTAAACCAAAAACGTTATTGTCCCCAATGGAACAAGTTTGGAATCGATCCCATTGTAATTGACCGAGATAGAAGGTTCGAGCGCGATGCCATGGAATGATACACTGAAAAAAAATCACAAGTCCTTTAACATTCTACTCCGCATGCACGTGACGTCACTTGAATGTCGGGTATAAACGCTCGACGACTTGTGAGTCAAGGCTCAGTTTATTCTCTGCTCTGGAAAACTATCTCACTAAAAAAAAAAAATTTTTTTTTTCAGTGAGAGAGAATGTTTTAGTTGGATTTTCAGAGCAGAGAATAAACTATGCTTGACTCACAAGTCCTCGAACATTTATACCCTACACCTACATTCAAGTGACGTCACGTGCATGCGCAATAGAATTTTATAGGACTTGTAATTTTTTCGCATGATACTACTATGGAACTTTTTCACATTAAAATGCTATGGAATCAAGTTCAAACCTTCTATCTCGGTTAATTACGGTCAGATCGGGTCCACACTTTTTCCCTGGGGGGTCATGGGGAACCAGTGGTGAGCCGGAAGTCGCGATATCTTGGCTCCTTTGGGTGGAACCCTCTTAGACGTGTGACCCCTCCAAAGATTCACAATCGTTTGTAGCTTACAACGCATCCATCAGTTTGGATCTAGACCCCTTAGTTCAGGCACTAGGCTCCAAAAAGCCCTGTGGCCTATTTTAGATTTGCTCCTCACTTAAGAGTCCGATGACCCAACCGTTGACGTTGTTGGATAGCACGCAACATGAACTATAGTTTGATGCCATGGATATAGAAGTTGGGTACCGGGTTTAGATCTTAGGCTCCAAAACGTTTCGACACTTGAAAGGGACCTTGCTCAGCCCCAACACCCCTCAGGTCGTCGTGTTACCTATCCATTTGTTTGGAAGGACAAGCTCTTTCGAAGGATACCCATTACAAGATTCTACCCCCCATAGGAGGAACTCTATGGTTCGAAAACAGGTGTCCACTGGTCTTGAACCTATCTCGGCGTCTATGGAACCTATAAGCTTTTGCAGTATGTCAAATGAAAGAGACGAGCCAGGATATTGCAACAGTCTAACTGCTTTTACCCTGCCCCCCCATAGAAGGGTCTGTAAGAAGTGAAAAAAAAACAAAATTCAAAGGCAAATGACGGGGCTCCTAGGGCACCTATCAACGTGTGTCGCGCATTGTAGGACGTGGGCTTCAAGTCCTGTCGAATCGTGTACAACTCTTGGGAATAGGAGGGTCTCGAGAGCATGGAATCAAACACGGCTTGAATTGAACCTATCTCGGCTTCTATGGAGCCGATAAGCTTTTGTAATATGTCAAATGAAAGAGACGAGCCAGTAGATTGCAACACTTTACATGTTTTTACCCTACCCCCCATAAGAGGGTCTGTAAGGAGTGAACAAAAACAAAATTCAAAGGCAAATGACGGGGCTCCTATGGCACCTATCAACGTGTTTCACGCATTGTAGGACGTGGGCTTCAAGTCCTGTCGAACCCTGTACAACAATTGAGTATACCCCCCATAGGAGGGTCTCGAGAGCCTGGAAACCAACACGGCTTGAATCGAAAATAACTCGATTTGTATGGAGCCGATAAGGGATGGCGAGCTATCAAATGATTTGAGGGCATGAGTAGAGGACAAAAATATTCATGGTGGAGGCCGATCCCCCATGTGATGGTCTATAGAACATGACAACTGAAAAGTAAAATGACAATTGTAATACACGTAGCACTTTAGAGAACAACTCTAGCTAGACAAGAAATGTTTGTCTTACTGAAAGAAAAAAAAAATTTTTTTAAGGAGTTGTTTATACCAAATATTTTTTTGCATCATGTCCTTTCATTCAATTCATTTTCATGTTTCATCCTGACACTCACTCACATCCATTCATGACATCCTGCAGTTGTCAACAGAAGGTTCCTTCTTTCATTGGAATTTATTTTTTTACACCTGTGCCAATATTTTTTACATCCTGTCCTCTCATTCCATTCATTTTCATGTCACTCTCCCACATCCATTCATGACGTCATGAACTAGAACACAAAAGGTTCCTTATTTTTACTATTAGTCACGCTGATGGGCCTGGTTTCAAACAGGTAAAAATGCATGGAAAGGGTCAAGTTTTTTCCTTTTCAGGTAAAAATCTCGAGGAGGGCAAATAACATGGCCTGTGTTGAGGGCCTGTGTTCAACAGGTCAAAGGACATGGAAGGGAAGACCGAAGCATGGAAGGGAAGCCACGGGAGTGCTATCCAATGAATCCAACGGGTGACCCAAAGAGAACAGATCCACGATAAATAAGGTCAATGCTTGCTTAGGACACAAGCGTCTTCGAGGGATCGTGGAGACATGTCCAAACCCTCTACTTCATTTTACAGACATCTCAATAGATGCTGCTTTTGTACATGATTTTGTTGATGCTTGTAATAGATCTCAATCTGCTTTTGTACGCGGGTAGAGTATCTTGAATGTCTGGAGCACATGACCATGCTTCACTTTTATAAAAAACATGCGTCCGAAACACATAAGGTGGAGGGTCGGAAGCAATGCCTGTTTTGTTTTGGAAAGAAACAATGGCCTCATGGACAAAAGAATCGTCCTGAAAACATGAACCATCTCACGTCGTGCTTGCAACGTTTCATAGAAGAGGCCAAGGGGGAAGAGGAGAGGGGGGAGAAAGTGTGTGGATGTAGACACTTTCAACCCATGCCGCGTGAAATGCAGGGTCGTACCAAGGATAGATTGAGCGAATATGTAGGGTTTTATGATGCGTTGCTTGAAAAACCCGACATGTTTGAAGAGGGGATAGGAAAAGAATTGTGGGGAATGATTCAAAGTTATTTGAGGCAAGATTGGGTGTGGTTTCACATTATGGTAAAACAGGATGTGTTTGATACGTTTCGCCGGGAAATGGAAAAGATTCGAGATCAATGTGACCCTTTTAAAGTCTGTGTGATGGGGGGAGTACCCTACAGCATCGACACATGATTCTAGCGTGTGAACAAGAGAGTGCGTTTGAAGACGTCTGGAAAGGAAAGGTTCGTTATGAGTTTCCCAAGAGCGGTCATGCCAAAAATTGCGTCAAGATTAAAAATGCCTTTCATCTGGTGTGAACCATCGTTTCCGTGAGTCAACCCAAATCGTCGTGTGACAAGGATGAGATTCCTGACAACTTAAACAATCTGCAACATGGATCGCATTTTTACATCAATCGAACCTTACATCCACATAGTATTGCTTTTCTTTGTACCCTCTTTCCAGGAGGAATAGAAAAATTACTGTGGGAGCAACTTGGAAATAAAAATGTATCCAGTTGGGAAAAGGTTGCCAAGCGTGTACGGGACCCATGGCATAATGTAAAATGGGGGGTACCAATCGGCATGACGGGCTGGAAATTTTTAAATTGCGTGATTCCCTTGTATCCGCGCTACGAGGAAACGGAGGAATGCACACCTCTGTATTTGAGTCTATACAATAATAAAACATTGTATGTAAAGGAGGGAAACCAGGGAGCCGAGTGTTCATTTCAACGCACGAGAGACGAAGTGTATGTGTTGTCTCGTAAACAACAAAATATGATGAATGAAGTCAAGAAAACAAACCAAGCATGTGCCATGGACCACAAGCTGATATTAAGGTCTAGGCTTGATGAAATGAAAGCGAAAAACGACCAAATGCTCAACGAGATGAAATCGAGAAACGACCTAATGGAAAGGGAAAGAGACTTGATTCAAAGGGAAAAAGACGTGTTGAAAAAGGAAAATGACGAGGTGAAAAAGGAAAATGACGTGGTGAAAACGAAAGAAAATGAGTGGAACGCTAAAGTACGAAGCATGTCAGTCGAAAATAAATATTGAAAAATTTGTTGCAAAGAAAAAGAGTGGACAGAATCTCTTCCAATACATGGCGTTGGAACAACAGTAGAGTAAAAAGGTTGCTTCGACCTCCTTCAGCCATCTCTCAACTTTCGAGTTTACTAGCAAACCTTTGAAACTAAATCAGGTGAAAAAATAAAAAAAAATTTTTTTTTTTTAGAGAAGTAGAATAGTTTTAAATTTTTTGAGCTCTTCAATCTGCTGAGAGTTGTTTGGCAATTCTATTTGTATTACCTGATTGTAAGCATTCATCAGAATAATTTTAAATACTTTGGGCTCTTTAGTCAGTTGTCTATTCCCTGATTGTAAGCATTCATTCCTCAGAGTGTTGTCTTCTTTAAAAACATTAATTTCTGAATTGGAACAAACTATAATCCCAGGTGTGCAGCAAGAACATGCCTCACAGTTGTTTCCTTATAGACAAAGATTGCCACGTTTAGCGGGTATTGTGAAATTTCAAGAACTCTTGAACCAATATCCCCTTCCCATCAAGTTGGTACAGAACAAACATGGGCTTCATATCTCGGATTGCATCTATAGTAGAGACAAAAATACCAAAGCCCCAGGCTGTTGTCATTGTTTTATTTATTTGATGAACCCGAGAAATATTTTATTGTGAAACAATTGGATAAAGTCGTCGTACGAGATGGGACAATACATCCCAAAGAGTGTTTGACAAAAGCTAAATGTCAATGTTGGAGAAGGGTATCAAGTCTACATAAAACTCCCGAACCTTTATAAGCTTACAACCATTTGTTTCAACAACAAATGTTGCACGGTGAGCCAAACAAAGTAAGGTTGGAGCAAATTTTATACAATGGAAAATACTATTTACCCCGAGCCAAGACTCTCGACATGTTGGAAATTCTTGACAACCTTCAGAATGTGCAATTGAGCATGAAAAAGAAAAAACTTCCGATACCAACCGCAAAATAAAATTTTGACAAGAACTCTCTAAAAAAAAATTTTTTTTTAGATACATTAGAGAGTGTTTAAAAAGGTTGAGCTTTCCACTCGAGCTTTCATTTTGTTTGCTGTGATTTTTCTTACTCGTCATTATGGCCTTGTTAGAATCTTTAATTGGTGAATTGGAAAAAAATATTCTCCCAGGTTTGCGAGAAAACGTCTTACGATTGTCGTCTTTTAAACAAAGATTGCAACGCTTAGCGAGTATTGTGAAATTTCATGAACTCGTGAAAAAATTTCTTATTCCCGTCAAGGAGAAATTCAGCAAACATGGATTCCATCTTTCCTATTGTGTCTGTAGTGTGGATGAATGCACTGAAGGACCCGACACTTGCCATTGTTTTAATTTATTTGACGAACCCGAGTCACATTTTATAGTTAAACAATAAAATCATGTCATCGTACGGTATGGGTCTTTACATCATAAAGATTGTTTGAGACTAGCTAATTGTCAATGTTGGAGACATAAAACTTTTGATAAGCTCAATACCCACCTTGAAATGACCCCGCCATGGGATTGCTTACTGCGGGAAGACCCCATGATTCACGTTTTATGGATGGTGTGGTGCAATCACCGAAGCAAGATTGAAACCAATTTTAGAGAATGAAAAAGAATACTTACCCCACGCTGGCAAAGGTGGGACATTCTTCTAGCCATTCAAAAGCCACTTCCTGCTTGTCTCTCTTCTAAAATGCACGGCTCGGAAGCCCTCTGCATCACACGAGACAATGGAGTCTGACAAAGCGTTTCAAGTCTACTTGGCCAAGTACCAAGAGGCCCATTTGGCCGATTACATTACCTTCATGATGCATTTTCGCGCCCTTTTACACACTTTGACACCTTCCGAAGTGATTGCTCTCTAGCCCGTGGACCTTGGGGACCTTTTACGCAAAGTGTTTCCGAATCACGAGCCCCACGACCTGCCCACATTCGAGTGCCTCACGTATTCTGAACCCTCGGAACTGTACAGCGATTACCTAGAGCAGCAGGCTACCCAAGGAAAGGGGGCCTTTATTCAAGCCCTGTGGACGGTCCTGGCCATACCCAAGTTGTATCGATTGGCGTATAAGGCTTGGAGGCGACACGGTCCTCAACAGTTGAACCCCTGTATTCTATTGGCTCAAAACGTGTTGGATGGGTGTTATACGTTGAAATGGCATGAAAGCGTCTTCCAAATACCCGAGACGTGTTCAGTCTGCCTGATTCCGATGCATTGGCCAGAAAAGGCACACTGTGGCCATGCATTTCACATGCGGTGCTTACTCCAACACCTGGAGGTGAGGAATACCTGTCGCCTCTGCAGGACACCCAACCTAATATGAGCACCGTAGAGGTGGAGAGGCTTCCCCAGAAAAATGGGAGAATGATTGCTGGAAAGGAGCATAGCTCGGGAACAGTAATGATTCTCCCATTTTTTTGGGCTACTCTCAATGTCAAGGTTGGAAACGACAAGAAAAAAAACTTTCAGAAATTTTTTATACTGGTTTTAAAAAAGAAACATTTTTTCTACAATAAAAGAATATTTTTTAGAGAGATTGTGTAAAAGAGACAACTACTCGCTGTAAATTTTTTACAAAATGACAGACACGGATAATTTGTTTAACCTGTTGTCGAGACCTGGTTCACCTTTGCCATCCACTCCCATGGCTTCTCCTTCTCATGAACCTTCTCCAGATGGGCAGAGACCTGCTCCACAAGACTCTCGACGACGTCGTTTTAAACCTTATCGATGACCCCCTTATGCCTATCGATTTCCCCAGAACCATGCCCAAGTCTTTTTCCATATTCACGGCCCGGCCGTGTTGTGTCTCCGAGACCATGGTTTCACGCTCACCAATGGTGTCGTCTCGTATGCCTCGGATCGGGTAGGTGCGAATGAATTGTTCAACTCATTACATTATCTCGATGTCGGTACCCTTTGTGTGGCCGACTCACGTTCCAAGCAAGAATTTAAAGACATTCAAGCGAGTTGGAGCGCTTTCAGTCCTTTCAAACGAACCCCCGTCATGCTCTTGAAATCCCATCCACGGGGAGAATGCCCCTTTTGCCACCAAACGCAATGTCATCGTTGGATTGCCATGCAAGGCATGTGTGCCATTCTCCACCAACCTCTCAACCCCATTTTTCACTCGCATCCTGTCTGAAACGTATAAAAGGAGGACTCGTGTCGACGCTTCTCCTCAGTTGGAGCATGGATGCCTTCCCCGAGCACCTTTCCTCCACCGTGGTGCCCGTGACGTTGCCCGAGAAACCCGATGCGTTGGAATATGCCGCTCGGCAGGGCCAAGTTCGAGCGGGCATCCTCTACCAAGAGCCGCACGCGAAACGAGTGTTTACATTATTTTGTATTTATCATTGGCTTCAAAAAAAGACGTTTATGGAAAATTTCAAGCGTGCCATGATGGAAGCCAAGCATGTCAACGAATTTGGACCCCATGATATCATGTGGGAAAAAGTGTAAAAAGGCCTCTTGAAAAATCCAGATAATTTGCTCATAAATACGGACAAGAGGATGGTCTGCATCTATGGCAACATGTTTTTGCCAAAAAAGATTTTACCTTTGGTTCGAGAGCGGTGCATCCCGGAGAGGTTCATTTCATTCAAACGACAAAGGTGCCCATGCTGCTGTACGAATTTCCCCCCTCCAGTCTCAAGTGCCGAGCCCAACCCAATGTGGCGAGGAGGAGGTTTGAGCCCTATGACTAAATGCTCTACCATCGGACCATATTGGAGCCCCACACGGCGTATCCGATCCCAGCTGGAACCCACTACTTGATGTTGACGGTTCAAAATACCGCCTTTGGTCTGGACATTATCCAAGAATCCCTTCTCTCTCTCAGCTCCTTCAGAAGGGATTCCACTTGGGGGATTTCCGAAAACTGAAAAAGTTTGATCAAACCCCCTACAAGCTACCTCCTCCTACCCCGGCTCATGGACTGAAGCGACCTTTGAAGGACACGCACCCACCCAAGAAACGAGGGCGCATCATGAGACCTGTGCAGATTCGAGAGCCTATACAGATTCCAGTACCTGTGCAGATTCCAGAGCCTATACAGATTCCAGAACCCGTGCAGATTCCAGAGCCTGTGCACATTACAGAGCCTCAGCTACTCTATCCAGAGCCTATACAAATTCCAGAGCCTGAGCTACTCTATCCCGAACCTGTGCAGATTCCAGATCCTGAGCTACTCTATCCAGAACCTGTGTAGATTCCAGACCTTGAGCTACTCTATCCAGAGCCTATGCAGATTCCTCAGCCTATGCAGATTCCAGAGCCAGATACTGCTTTGCTCGACCAGCTCCTGTCGTCCGTCTATGAACAAGAACCCCAGGTGCTCCATCTGGTCCCCTCTCTCTTTGATGAAAACAATGAGCTCATCGCCTTCCTGGATGCTTTTGAAAGAGATTTGGCGATGGAGCCCCTGGACTTGTACATGCCCAAACTCCCCTCTTGTGTCAAACACTCTATTGGATTTAAAGCGATTCAACCCATGAATCTGTCTTGTAGATGATTAATAAAAAAATATTTAAGAAAACTAGTCTCATTCTTTGTGTCAAAAAAACCAAGTCTCATTCTTTGTGTCAAAATGATACAACATTTATTGGACCAGTGTCAACATCGCACGATGGTCGTGTTTGGAAATTTGGGTCGCTGGCCAGATCGAGTCACGTATTACGAGTCAGACTATCCTTACACCATCCTTTTTTAGCCCAATTTTGGTGTGCACGTTCCTCTGTCGTTTGGAAAAACCGTGGTCGTGTTTACGAGTCATTTGGATTTGACGTGGGGTCCAGGAGTCTATTTAAAATTCTTTCAACTGGGTCGTTCACCGTCTCACCGAGTTTGGGAAGCCCATCAACCTCACAATGTAGAGGCCTATACGTTGAATCTCACAGAATGCACGCGCCTAGCGGATGTATACGTGAGTTTATTAACGTGGTTGGACGATTGGGAAATGCATCGAGACGAAAACCTTCCTTGGCGCCTGGTGTGTCCCCAACCCTGGAAACGGGCTTTGGAATCCCACGTGGAACGCTCGCATCAGAAGGCCTTGGCCCATGGGATGCCAGTTGACGCCACGCTCCTTCAGCATATATAAGGCCATCATTCTCTATCAGAGGAAAAAATGCAACATGTCTGTGTATTTTGCTCATGCCAACTACTTTCACCACCAGGGCAAGCCAGTGCCAATCGAGTTGTCTATTGCCACCCTTCCCGTTGATGGCAGTGATCCCAAAGTGCTCTGCATTACCGTCAACCATGACGAACTCACCTCCACGCCCCGAGACACTCGATACAATGTCTGCAAAAACGCTCGTTTTCTTCTGGTACGTCCCTTGCCCAAGAGTGTGCCTGTAGAATACCTACCCTATTGCGTGAGGGGCATGGTGGACCCAGGAGGCCTCATCGTCGTGAAAAGCTCAAAGCAGCAAAAAAATTTTAAAGAGTTGGGACTCGTCACCGTGTGCTTGGAGATGCTGCCCAAATTCAACACCATTTGCGATGGCACCTTTCCCAACCCGATGCACGATGACCTCCACGACGAAGGGGACGTGTCTCATTGCACCATGCTGAAATCTTTTCAATTTGCAAAATACCTGCAGCAGTTTAACAAGTTGCAGGCGGAATGGAATGACAAAGTTTCAGCTTTCATAGAGTGAAAAAAGAATTGCCCATGGGCCCAAAAAAAGGGGGACCGAGCCGACACAAACGTCTAATCGGTCCCCCTTTTTTTGGATTAAGGAAGGTGCCAAGGTTTGAGAGCCTCTCTTTTAAAAATTTAGTACTTCCCCCTTCCAGCCAATAGGAATCGATTCACGTGAACCCCCCAGAGTATAATAGGAGAGACATGAGCCGCCAGTGACATTCTCTCTCAAATGCAACATGTCTCAACTAGCCTGTTTTGCTCATGCCAACGTGTTTCACCGTGGGGGTAAGCCTGTCCCCATCGAAGTGTCTATTGCCAGCATTTCGGAGGATCCCAAAGTGATTTGCATCACCGTGGATCATTCCAATTTGAGGACGACCTCGAAAGATTACCGGGCCAATCGTTTCCTCAACGAACGTCTCCATCTGAAAAGCCACCTGCCTGGATCCGTGCCCCTAGAATACCTGTCCTTTTGCGTCAGGGGCAAATTTTGTCACCTGGCGCAAGGAAATCGAGGCCTCATCGTGGTCAAGGGAACCGACCAGCGCAAAATCTTTGAACAGCTGGGACTCTTTACCATCAACCTGGAGACTCTGCCAAATTTCAGGACCTACATGACCGTACTCTGCCAAATCACCTGCACGATAAGATGCACGAGTATTATGATGTATCCGAGTGCACCATGGTAAAGTCTAACCGTTTTGCTCGTTATCTGCAACATTTCAACAACCTGCAAGCTGAATGTAAGAAACAAATGGCTGATTAAATAGAACTGGACTGAACCGAAAATATTGAACTGTAAAAAATGCCCATGGGCCCAAAAAAAGGGGTACCGAGTCGACACAAGAGTCGACTCAGTCCCCCTTTTTTGGGGTTAAGGAAGGTACCAACTTTGGAGGGCCTCTCTTTTAAAACTTTTACTCAAACGATGCACAAAGATACATTAAAAAATAGTTTCATGGTCGTCAACCAAGATGACAAAAAATACGTTAAAAGATTAGTTTCAAAGTCGTCAACCAAGATGTCATAAAATACGTTAAAAGATTAGTTTCAAGGTTGAAAAGCGTCAACCAATAGGAATCGTTTCACGTGACCTCATTAGAATATAAAAGGTGAGCAGCCAGCAGCTAGAAATTAGATTGCTTCTGAATGCAGTCGAGTCTAGACATTTGTTTTTTTTGTTAAAACTGTCAGGTTTGGGTTTATATTGGATATTCTAAATCTGGCAGTTTTGACGGAAAAAGAATTTTCATGGCAACAGGTCAATGTTAAATGTTTTTCGTTAAGACTGTCAGGATTTGGCGTCATGTTGAATATTCCCAAATTCTGGCAGATTCCCAAATCGGTAAATGTTTTTAGCCAAAATCTTAAAAAAAAATCCGAACATTGGGGGACAGAGTCGCATGTCGACTGGGTCCCCCTTTTTTCGGGCCAAATGATGCACCAAGATTTGAATGCCTCTTTTTAAAAACTTGACACACACACACAAAATTGGACTCTCCTGCTGGCTGCCAGTTGAGACCTCCGTGCCATATTGGAATGATTCTCCTGGTTTTCTCAACACACCAACGTTGCAATGCCTGCATTTCATGGGTCACTGCTTTCACCAAGCTTGACATGTCTCCATTTCATTTGTGGATCACCCCCGTTTTAATCATTCGTCTGGGACGGGTTGAAAAATTTTCTTGCGCCCATCCAAACTATTTTTTCAGAGGAATTTGAAAAATTTTCGATATGGATATTGAAGAGAAGTTTGGGATACTTTGATTGGAGCATAAAACGCAACATGAGGGTACAAAATTCATACAAAAAGAGCAATCCTAAGGTGAATTTTGACTTTCAGACCAATCTTGAGGGATACTTTGATTTGAGCATAGAACGCAACATGAGAGTAAAAAGAAGATGAAATGGGGACAAAATTCATACAAAAAGAGCCATTCTAAGGTGGATTTCGACTTGAAACAGGATAGTTAAAAAGAGCCGTGGAGGGAGACTCTCAACGCGGGGTAGGGGAAAAAGGGATAGGATGTATTCAAAAAGAGCCGTTGGACCTAAAACACAACGGGAGGGGAGTTGAAAAGGGGATTCGACAAAAGGAGCTATGGGAGGGAGACTCTTAAGGGGTGAAAAGGGGATTCGACAAAAAGAGCCGTGGGACCTGAAACCAACGTAGAGGGACAAGATTCTGACAAAGAGAGCCGAAGATCCTTTCAAAAAAGGTCGTTTTCCATTTTCAATCATTTTTTGAAAGGGTTACGGTGCTCAGCTATTTATTCGACCGACTGTATGGATCCTATGGTAATGACTGTAAAACGAGAGGCGTTTCCTATTTTACAGTGATTGCCATAGGTGATTGGTAGAGTTGTTATAGCACCGGGGCCCTGGAAACTCAGCAGGCATGTGCCGTTTGGACGTGTATTGCCCCAAGCAAATGGTAGAGCGGCCCCTGGAAAGGCTACGCAAAGAAATGCGAGCAATATCACGTGAGAAAGGAATGTTTCTAGGGATTCTTTTTTCAAATACAAACATCTTTTGGGGGAAGGAGGGAGTGAACTATTCAAACGAACCTAGTGTAGGGGAAATGGGCTAAAGAGAAGCGCATCAAATGGGAGTTTGAGCAACATTGGGATACAAGTGAACAAAGACTTGAATGGGAGGCATGGTTGGGATACATTGAATGGTAAAGATTGCAAAATAGATGAGAGGGAGACCCATTGTATAAAGGATTATAAAATAGGTGAGAGAGTTTTCAAACCGATATGGAAGGACTGCAAATACAGGCGTTACACTTTTTAAAAAATTGTTTGTCAATTTTGAAACACTGAATGGTAAGGACTGTAAAACCAGGCGTTACACTTTTTAAAATAGGTGAGTCTGTTTTGAAACATTGAATGGTAAGGACTGTAAAAAGCTGGTGTTACACTCTTAAAAAAAGTGTGACGGTTTTGGTACACTTTTATTGCAGTAATTACCATAGGCTAATGATAGAGCTTGGTGTATTAAAAAATTTTTTTTCCCCATACATTTCAGATATTTCAGACATTTTGTGTAGTTTGTCCATGTAGCAGCATTCTTTTTAGTCCCCTGTTTTCCATCAACAAACTATCCCTTTCAGTTTTAAATACATCCCTTTCATCTTTAAAGATGTCTCTCTCAGATTTAAAAGCATGTCTTTCGACTTTAAAAATGTCTCTCACAGATTTAAATACATCCCTTTCGGTCCTAAAGATGTCTCTCTCAGATTTGAATACATCCCTTTCCGCTTTAAAAATGTCTCTCTCAGATTTGAATACATCCCTTTCAACTTTAAAAATGTCTCTCTCTGATTTAAATACATCTCTTTCGGCTTTTAAAAGGTCTCTTTCAGATTTATAGACATCTCTTTCAAATTTAAAAATGTCTCTCTCCGATTTAAAAGCATCTCTTTTGGTTTGAAAGGTAATTCTTTCCAATTTCCATTCATTTTCTTTGGATTTAAACTCGTTTTTAAAGACGTCACATTCCATTTTCAAATCCGCCATGATGGGTTTCCAATAATTATCCTTTTCCATTTGAGCCTTTTCTTTAATTTCTTTCATTTGTTTCATGACATTTTGTTGCTTTGGGGATAAAAGTTACATTTCATCCCTGAGAATTTGAAGGGAATACCGCGGATTGAAATAAATTTTCTTGCCTCCGTACAACGTCCAATACGCTTCGTTCGGATTGTTCAAAGGAATCTGACAATTTAAAAATTTCCAGCCCGTTACTTTAATAGGGACCACCCATTTCAAATGACGCCACTTGTCTGGCCCACGTTGATCGTGGATATCCCATAGTACGACATCCTTGTTACCGTTTTGTTCCAAAAGTAGCCTTTTTATCCCGTTGGGAAACAGAGTGCATAAATAGGCAATGCTATGGGCGTGCATCTGTCGATTGATATAAAAATGGGAGGTATATTTCCCCTCTTCCATAGGGTCTGGGTTCCTACCATCACACATGGCCTTGGGTTGGCTCACGTACGCAATGGTCCGAGCCAAGTGAAAAGCATTTTGAATTTTCACGCATTTCTTGGCATGTTCTTTGTTTCCAGAACGAACTTTATGTTTCCAAATGTCTTGAAACGAGCCATCCTGCTCACAGGCCAGAATCATGTGCCGATGGGGTATTTTACCTTCTTCACTCTCCAATCCATCACACAGACACCAGAAGGGTAAAAGGACAAATTTATTGCGAATGGCTTCCATCTCCCGACAAAATATGGGAAAGGCGTCATGTTTCACCATAATGTGAAACCAATCCAAATCATGGCACAGGTAGCGTTGAAAGATTCCATGAACGTCTTTTCCCAAACCGCTAGCTTCAGTAAATTCGATTCCACGCTGCCATTGGTCAGGTTTTTCAAATACTGAATCATAAAATCCAACAGAGGTGGGGTCTTTGCAATGATCATAGAGGTAGTGGGGCGTCGATATGAAATACTTGCACTCGCAAGTGACATCTGAATAGTCATAATCCAGGTTTGGTTCATCGTCTTTCCTTTGAGACACAAAACCTTTCAAGCAATCCACGACATGTTGCACATTCTCACGCTTCATTCTGTCCCCATGAGGCCAAGATTTAAACCCCATGCAAAAAACGCACTCTTTACGATTCTTCAAAGAATGTTCTTTCAAAGCATGTGTGTGATAGTATTGTCCAAAAGTCATGGATTCAAAACAAATGGGACAACTAACAACAATATTCGAGGAGGAATTGGTAAGCTTGTAAAGCGTCTTGACAGACATGTTAGCAGCACACCAAAATAATTATGGATATATAAAATCATCCAAGTCAACAACGTTTTCATTAAAAAAAAACAATTTTTTTAATGCATTGTTGACTTGAATGATAAACAATATTTTTTTTATAGTCGTGGGAAAATCTTTTTAAATCCTCCTGTTACAATACCGGTGTAAATGTCCATCTTCTCCTTCCATCTTGAGGTGTTGTAGAAGGTCTATTAGAGGGAGAGGGTGAAACATGCACCCTTTGCAGTACAGTCATGGGTCTCACGACGGCCACGGGTCGGGGAACATGAGGATCTCTTTCTTACTACTTAAAATTCATCTCGTGTTCAAATGTTTTTGAACCTCTTTAGGGGAAGGAATCGTATAAGGTGTATTCCGCGTGGTGCTCTTTTCGTGGCGCATGACCAAGGAATTCATAGTGTCTTGCTTAGGGCTCACCACTTCCATTCGGCACCAGGGGTCGAACCCAATCTTCTTCCCCCAACAACAGATCGTTGAGGCTGGTAAAGACTTTCTGGTCCTGATGTTCAGCCCGTCTCAACGATTTCATTTACAGATACGCATTCACCTTCTAATGATTAAGGAATAATCGCTTTCGAGCCCAAAAGGTGTTGGTGTGGGGCCACACATCCAGGAGGGTGTCGTGATAGGTCAGGGTCAATTCGGGAGAATAAGAGACGAGTGTAGGCAGAATAGAGTCTCGCATGGCCTCAAAGGGCCTAATGCCCTCCTCCGTGACATGGGGAGTGATCAAAGGATGGTTCTGTTTGTAAAAGAATCCAGTCTCGGTACGTTCACATTGGACCTTGAGAACACCGGGAGAAAAAAAGGCGATGGGTAATCTATAAAACTCTAGACGAGTTCCAACTCGACAAGGTAAAACATACTTTTCCACAAAGGTGGAATAGATGACCTTGGGAACAATAAGGTAATACCGACGATGCAATTTGTAAATCTCAATCATCATGAAAGTTTAATGAGTAGCAAGACTCGCGCAAGTATTTCAACTCTCTAAAAAAATTTTTTTTTTATTGAATTCTCTTCAAGTTTAAACATTTTCTGTTCTCTTTGACATTTTCCTTCTACTTGGACCATTCGTTTGGAATTTTTTCCAAGTTGGAAGGAGGTTACTCATGGGTTGCTTGTTCCTCCCAGTTGAAATGTTTCATCGTTTCGTGGACCATTTCATCAGCTTGGTGTTCTTCCAAATACATGTAGGTGGCGAGATCTGTGGCTCCAATCACCAACTCCCATCCATAGTTGTTTCTCTCCACATAATCTTTGACCAAATGGTACTTTAGGAAGTGTTCCGACTCGTCTTGAGCCACTCGCACGATATCACTGTGATCCCAACCATCGTGGTCTCTGAACAGGGTAGGAGAATGCTTCAAGTTTCGGAGGACATCTGAGTAGGTAAAGGATTGTAAGCTTCCCAGAGTCGGACGAATCTCGACCTGTTTATTGTCAAACGGACTTTGAAGAAATATGCGACAAGGAACCCATTGGGATTGATAGCGTTTCCATTCGATGGAAACGAGATAGTCACAATTGGGTCGGGTAGCCATGACAAGAAAAAAAATCGAGCAGCTGAGAATAAATAAATAGAGTGTGAGCTTGCATATAAAGATGATTTAAAAAAAAGTTTTTCAGAGTTTCATGCTTGCAATCTGAGATTGTTTTCATAGGGATGTAGGAAATCTGTAGGGTCCATTAGGGTACATCCTTCCCTTTTGAGTGTCTATTGGCAAGTTTAAGCATGTCTAGTGGCAAGTTTAAACACATCTGTTATAAATGGGTGTTTTGTGTTGGGTAACAACACCCAATGCAGGTACACCTTCATTTTCAGATTCGACACCATTTTCCATGTCAGAATCTATTGACAGATTCAAGCTTCTCTGTTATCAATTGACCCATCGTGTTGGGTAACAACTCTAATACGGGTACATCTTCATTTTCAGATTAAGCAACACTTTCCATGTCAGAATCTGAATGCAGGTCAGATTCCATGTTTGAAGAGATTGCCCATAAGGGTTCACCACTCAGTAAATCTCCAAAAATACGCAATGTGTATCCAGATGGACCACATCCAATAGCAGTTTTATCTCGTTTACACAATTTACGACGGCAAAAGGGGCATGTATTTTTACCGCTTTTAACCCATTGTTTTAAACAATTTGAATGAAACATGTGCTTACATTGACTCAGATTGTACCATTCAAATAAATTCATCGCTACTTAAACAAATAGAGCAATCGTGGCTTGGGCAAGACTCGCTACTCAGGGAACTGGAATCGTTGGTTTCGTGTGGGTGAGGCTCGCCACTGAGAGAGCTAGAATCGTTGATTTCGTGTGGGCCAGGCTCACCGCTGAGAGAGCTGGAATCGTTGTATCTGGAACGTATCATCCTAGTAGGGATTAATTTGCTAGGTAGAAAGACTTTTTGAAGTTTCCTGCACACTTGTTGCGACTCTTTAGAATGAAAGTCAATTTGACAACACTGGTATGAATGTGAATACAGTTTAAAACTTGCAAGAGTTTTTACTGAGACATTAAAAAAATTTTTTTTTTTTAGAGAAATTGTTTGATTTGTTTCAGTACAATTTCTTGGAGAGTGTTTTAGTAACAACTCTTGTACCCCTCCAAAGAGTCTCCTTATGACTTTCCGTCCTTGCCCATGCCTCTTGAATGTACTCTCCCTTCATCTCAATAACTTGTATAAGCATCCCCCCAACACTAACGCCAAGATACCCATGATCGCCAAAGAATAGAGACGTTTTTGGGAATTGTCTTCCTCCAGAGCGTTCAGATGGGATTCGGCCACTTTGAGAGCAATCAATTTAATTTCAAACAGTTTCACTGGAAACTTTTCATAGATGAAACGTAGATGCAACATAAACAACAAGAGGAGGTAGGATTCCGTGACTAAATTGACCTTTCCCTCAAGTTTCAAAGCATCCAACCATGGTTGAATGTCAGAGGGGTTGGGTGCGGACAATGCGTCCCCATTCTTTTGTATCAGGGATGTTAACTTGATATTGAGCCTGATATGGTTGGACAGGAGGATGTAATGAATCCATTGGGAGATTTTCAAGGGCCGTTGGGAAGGGGGATGTGTTCCAAGGGTAAACGCAGAGGTTTCAATTCTTTGGAAAACTGACATGCAATATCAGTAAACATTGCTTGGTTTTGAGTGTAAATGAAATCTCGGCCACAGGATAAATATTTATGAAAAAAAATGGAATGTTGTTTTCCAATTCACTTAGTAAAGATTCTAACAAAGTCATAATTATGATGTTTACAACACAGCAAAGAAAATGAGAGCTTGAGTTTGTGACGGGTGCTTACGCGTTTCACTAACCTTCTCTTATAAACTTTTAAATTGTATTTATTTTGACCAATCCCCACTGAGAGCTGGAAGTGTGACTTATGTAAATAAGATAGTTTCGTGTTTAGCGAGTTCGAAAGAGATATAAAAGGGAGAAATGAAATGAAGAGAAAGAGGATGACTAAGCGGTTTGAGAGAGGGATGACTAAGCGGTTTGATAGAGTAGAACTCCGTGTTTGGGATTAAAAAGTAAACTACGTCGTTGTCCAAGAAGGTGTTTTTTAACCGTCTAGCTTAATGAAGTGAAATTTGAAGATTATTTAAGGCGGATCAGAAGTTATTGAAGATATCCTAGATTATAGCCACGTCATAAATTCTACTCGTTCCAGGTTCCTTCTGAAGAAGATTTCAGGTCTGTAATTTTTGTGGCTTAGATTTAAATGTGTAGTTTGATTGTACGTGTTATTTCCCCTCGTGATATCAGTTAGTATTCCGTCGTCCATAATTGAATTCTGATAATACTCCATGATAATTTATTGTTCTTAAAGTTGATTATTAATTGTAGATTTATGTCTTAAAAGAAATAATAAATAAGTGATTTATTATTTGAGTAGTCTTTAATTATGAATACTACATATCCTAACATAGATAATATGCAAAGGGGTAGTGGGAGACTACGACACTGGCGCCCAAACGAAATACCGGAATTAAGAGCAGGTGCAGGATTTAGAGTTTTGCCGGAGTTATTTTTTTCGGGTAAAGAAAATGTGTTTGAGTTTCTAAATAATATTGATGATAATATAGCTTACTATGAAATACCGGCGAATCTATCGTGTGCATATTTAAAAGGTCATTTAGTTGGGAGAGCGTTAGACTGGTTTGATGTGATTGGGTTCGAGTGTGTAAATGAAGAAGCGACTGCATTTGCAACACTTAAAAAGAAATTGTCAGATAGTTTTCCGGTAATACGGAATAAATCAGAGCTAGAAGCTCAGTTTTTTTCGTTAAAACAACGGAGAGGTCAAGCCCCGTCAGACTTTATTTTTCAAATGTTAAAAATACATAAAACCTTGGAATTAAATTATGATGAGATAAAGTTGATTGATCACATAGTAATGCGACTAGAACCCCAAATAATGGATTATTTAGAAGTTCGAAACCCCACAACGAAAACTCAATTGATAGAGTTGGTAGACCGGTATGAGGAACGTCATAACTGCAGGGAAAATCAGGTTTCGAGTAATAATTTTGCTAGACGAAGTTGGGATGTGAGTAGGAATCCTGAGGAAAGAAGGAATAATAGAAATTGGAGAGATACTGGGGTCGGAAATAGTCAAAATGATCAAAGAGGACTAGGCAGGGGTGCGAATAATTTTCCTCGTCGTAATTATCAAAATCAAGGATTCGAGGGTGGAAATCGATACAATCAGCCAAATCAGAGAACAGACCGGTATCAGAACCGTAGGATGGTGGTTAGGAAGGGTCCTAATGACGATTCAGCAAAACAGAATTGGAGGCGTGTTGATTGCAACAGCGAAAGGCAAAGAAATGCCAATTTAAACTTTCAAAGAGATCGTATTGAGTCAAATCCTCCTAATAGAATTAGACTTAATTCATTGAGATTATCACCAGTTGAACTTCCGTATGTGCCGATTTTGTTGAATGATACTTTTTTAAAAGCGCTCTGGGATACAGGTGCGGAAAAGTCATTTATTTCAGAAAAAACGTACCGGTCGTATTTTTCTTTCTGTCCTTTAAAAAAATCGTTAGCTGAAGTAGTTACAGCTCAAGGGTCACAGTGCAGAAATTTAGGCACAGTTGAGTTGAAAATTAAAATAAGAGAATTTTCGCAGTTATGGAAATTTCATGTGATTGCTGAGATGAAAGATCCATGCATCGTAGGTGTGGATTTTATGTCACATGCAGGGATTACTTTTGATTTTGTTAAAAAATCGTTAATCATTCCGGATTCGAAAAAGGAAAAAGTGGCTGTTATGTTGTCTAGAAACCCGTTAGAAAGTAATGAGGAACCAAAAGTGTCTTGTGCGGTGATTAGATCGTTAGTATTATCTTCTAGAGAACAGTTAAGAGAGGAACAGAGAAATGACCCGGAGCTAGGTCACATAATGAAGTATCTTGAAAATCCGGACGATAGTTCTGTTAATGAATCGATCTGCAGAAATTGGTCCAATGACTTTAAAATCGTTGACGGTTTGCTATATTATGCAAAGTATACAACCACACTAGGTGAGTTAAGGGTATTTATACCTAAAACATTACGTAAAGATGTTATGCGAGAATTTCATGACTCGCCTATAGCAGGTCATTTAGGCAAAAAGAAAACCTACTTAAAATTAAAGGACGCGTGTTATTTTCCGTACATGAGGAAATACATTTATAAATATGTAGCAACCTGCGACCAATGCCAAAAAGTCAATTATAAAAACGGATTACCAGCTGGTCAATTAATTCCCATAATAACGAATTTTCCGAATGAAATCGTGTCTTTAGATTTGTTAGGCCCATACCCTGCAACTAGTCCAGAACGCTATAGATTTATTTTAGTAATTACCGATAATTTTTCTAAATGGGTTGAAATAGTTCCCTTAAGGAAAGCTTCGGCTAAAGCAATTGCCAATGCATTTTTTGAGAATTATATTGCGCGTTATGGAGCTCCTGTAAAATTAGTCACCGACAATGGTCCCCAAATGATATCCGAAGTTTTCGAGCAAGTGTGTCGCAGATTGCACATAAAACACGTTAAAACTGTGGTATATCGTCCACAAGCTAATCAAACAGAACGAGTCAATCGCACTCTTTTAAAAATGATTTCGAGTTTTGTCGCGGATAATCACACTAACTGGGATCAATTTCTGCAAGAGTTCGGTTATGCAATTAGGACAGCAGTACATGAGACAACGGGTAAAACACCGGCGGAATTATTTTTAGGTCGAAATTTAATCACTCCTTTTCAGAAATTAGTTATGGTAACTGATGGATCAGATTTAGTTTGTGGGAACATAGAAAGGTTGTTTGAGGAAGCTAGAGTTCATACAAAGCGCCAGCAAGAGAAGTGGGCGAAATATTATAATAAAAAGAGGCGTGAAAATAATGTGAAAGTTGGTGATCCAGTATTAGTTCAAACTCACCCGTTAAGTTCAAAATGTAAAAAAATAGTAGGTAAATTTATGCCAAAGTTTGAAGGCCCATATAAAGTTCTGAGTGTAAAAAATAATAATAATTTAGTAATATTAAAATTTGGTAAAAGAATAACGGTTAATGTGGACCAGGTGAGAATTTACCATCAAAGAGAAGACAGTGTTGCCGAGTCGGAAAGTAACACTAGTAGTAATCATGGTGCAGTGACATCAATCAGGTCAGATGATGCGCAGTCGTCATTGGTGCAATCGGAGAATGATAGGGGTGGTCGTAAAGGATCGAAATCAGGAAATGTAAATGGTAGTAGAGATATAGTTGCGAATAGACGCGATGGAGTAGAGGTGAGAAAAAAACGTGGACGGACGGAATCTACTGTTTCTTCGGGGGATGGTGCGTATAATTTCAGGAAAAAAAGACCTGTATGTGCTGAGAGAGAGAAAAGAGGAAGGCCTGACTCATGGATTGACAATGTACGGAAGAAGAGACCAGAGGCCCAAGCAGATCGTGAGAAAAGAAAGATTTCCTCGTCAATGTCCTCTCGTCCCTCCAGGAAGCGTTATAGAAAGGTGGAAGAAAATAGTTCTGAAAGAGCAGTTCCAGGACCATCCCACAGATTCAAGTATAACAGACCTCATCAGGAAAGGAGCTGTCCATACAATCTTCGGAGCCGACGTCGAGTGGACAACAGCCAAGTTCCAGTTCTCACAGAAGAAAACAACGCCTCAGCAGGAGCATATCAACTTCAACGGACTCGATGGAAGAGGAGAACCAGAAAGTTGGAGCGCAGAGTGGACAACCCTAGGACAAGGTCATCCAGCACAGAAGCCATGGTGGGAGACAAAGCCTATGCAGATTGGATCTAAAGACTAGTCAGGTTGTATAATTCTAATTTGTTTATTTTTCCTCTGACAGACAGTTCGGAGTATTTTCCATGTGGGCTAGTCTAATTTTTTTTGTAAAGTTAACGTACAAAAGTGTCACTGAGTTGTGTGCATTTTCATATCGGTTGAAAAGACTTTTGTATTAATTTTTTTTCCAAATTGTGGAAAAACATTTGTTGAATTGCAATTGTTTTGCTACACATTAAAGACGTGGCTTTATATGTGAGATTACTTGTATTGTTTGTTGTAATATATTCTATGTAAAATGTATATATTTTGTGTGTGATTATTAAGATGTATAAGTAATGTCTGGTTTCTGGGCGCGGCGTAATTAGGAATACTAACAAAAAACATTAACAGCGCAGCGCGATTGATTGGGAATTTTTGAAAATGAAACCAGATAAGGGTTATTTTGTTACTAAACTATATATATATATAATATAATGTATGCCATATTTTATGTCAATAAGGAAGTTGTATAAAAGTTCTGTGCATTTAATGTCATGTTTTAGAAAAAATTGACAAGGTTTCCTTTCAGGGCAGCAGTCCCTGAACATAGTGATGTGATGAAAGTTTGATGTCGTATGAAGATACTGTATAAAATTTTTGTATTTATTAGCACTTAAGTAAAGTGCATGATCAGGGTTTTTTCCTTGAAAGGTTTTCCCCTGATCTTCGCCCGAATGGGATGCACTGTAGGGAACCTAATATTGTGAAAGATAAATAAATTAGAGTGGAGTACCCTTTTGAGTAGTCATTTCTGTGTGCTAGTTTAATTAAAGTTTCTAACTTAGAGAGTTAAAATTTTCTGCTAATTCAGTGTTTTCAGGCATTATAAAGTTCGTGAGTTAAAACTTTCTACAAGTTTAGTATTTTCAGGCGTTATAAAGTTCGTGAGTTAACTTTTTACAAGTTCAGGCATTCTAGAGTAGTTAAAATTTGTGCAGGTTCAGTGTTTTTCAGATGTTAGGTAAATTAAGCGAATTCTTGCAGGTCGTTTAGACCGTCAATAAGTCACGCTTTTTTTCTCGGAGGGGGGTTGTGACGGGTGCTTACGCGTTTCACTAACCTTCTCTTATAAACTTTTAAATTGTATTTATTTTGACCAATCCCCACTGAGAGCTGGAAGTGTGACTTATGTAAATAAGATAGTTTCGTGTTTAGCGAGTTCGAAAGAGATATAAAAGGGAGAAATGAAATGAAGAGAAAGAGGATGACTAAGTGGTTTGAGAGAGGGATGACTAAGCGGTTTGATAGAGTAGAACTCCGTGTTTGGGATTAAAAAGTAAACTACGTCGTTGTCCAAGAAGGTGTTTTTTAACCGTCTAGCTTAATGAAGTGAAATTTGAAGATTATTTAAGGCGGATCAGAAGTTATTGAAGATATCCTAGATTATAGCCACGTCATAAATTCTACTCGTTCCAGGTTCCTTCTGAAGAAGATTTCAGGTCTGTAATTTTTGTGGCTTAGATTTAAATGTGTAGTTTGATTGTACGTGTTATTTCCCCTCGTGATATCAGTTAGTATTCCGTCGTCCATAATTGAATTCTGATAATACTCCATGATAATTTATTGTTCTTAAAGTTGATTATTAATTGTAGATTTATGTCTTAAAAGAAATAATAAATAAGTGATTTATTATTTGAGTAGTCTTTAATTATGAATACTACATATCCTAACATAGATAATATGCAAAGGGGTAGTGGGAGACTACGACAAGTTGAAGGCTCAACCTTTTAAACACTCTAGCTCTCTCTCTCTAAAAAAATTTTTTTTTTGTCTTGGCAATTGTTTTCATAGGTTTTTCTTAAACACAATTTTCTTTGGAGAACATTCCTTATACTCTGGCATACAATTAAACGATATCCAGTAATGTTTGCACAAAATTAGGTGGGTCTTTTTATTATTCAATAATAGTCTTGAAGAGATTTATCAATGAATGGTTCCTTTTTCTCCAACCTAGGGTCATAACGAGAGGGTTTAAACTTATTTAAGAGTCCCCATGCATCAGATTACAGGGTTCACGTTTCGTCAAACGTCTACACAACAAATAGACTTTGGTGACGGCACAACTCTTTTTATGGCACATTTTGCAAGGATATTTCAATTTATTGGGTTCTGGGTCCACAAATACGTTCATCTCTTCGGGGGCCATTCTTTTCAAAGACAACAACAAACCAACCACATACACGTCCATGATTTTACATTTCACGAGCGCGGCCATTATTCGCGTTTCCCATTTAGGCACGAGAGGATATCGAAACCAGAGTGTGTCCATGACGACCACACATTCCGATTCATCCAACGCCAACGCTGCTATTCCTCCTGGTTGGTGACGAGAGATCAATTGCAAAGGAGTTTCAGCATTGGCCCAAGATGTGGATTCCATAGTCTCCATAATCTATCCACCTTGTTTTCTACGAGATTACAAAATTTTGTTAGATGGGTTTCAAACTTTGGGTTTCAAGGAGCACATTTCTTGACACTTTCCACTTTGGTGTCCATGGGTAGCTACTTTTTCGTCTGCTGTTCTCGGCGCCATTCCGCGATCTCGGCCACCTGCTCTTGGACAGACTCCAAGTACCCGTCTCTAAATTCGGGGCATGTTCCATCAAAAATACTTTCCAAAAAGGATCGACATTCTTGAGGGGTCTGCACGAGCCCAGAACGATACAACTGACGTACGGCTCGGACGTGTTTGCCACGCGTCCCTTCGGCATCGTAGCGAAACATGTCGATATATTTCTTGGGATCCTCTCCGTGGAAACCGTCCATGGCAAAGAATTCGTACACTGTTTTGGGATCGCTGATTTTGTGTAAAATGCTCGCCAACTTGTTCAAATCCGAGGATCGCACATTGTCTCGACCCAAAATACGCTCGATATAATGCTGCTCGTCCAAAGTGGTATTTTTGGAACGTAGAGTCCAAATTTGAAGCAAATCCTGGTGGAGATGGGAATCCATCAAATAGGGAGCTTGGCGAGACACTTCCAAGACGTGGGACCAGGGTAGATGGAAGGAGTGAGCCACTCGTTTCAAAAGGCGTTGGACGAGCGTCTCAAATGTTAAATGGGGATTGTCATGATGTTCCACCTCTTGTGTAAAGAGATTGAGACAGAGTTGACGGTCCATGATGATGCTTGATTCTAGCTGTTGAAGATTTAAACTGTTTAATATAGATTTAAAAAAAATTTTTTTTAGTGGCTACATTCTACTTTTTGCAACTCCATGCTGACATAGTCAGTTTCATTGTCCATGTAACGCCTCCATTTTTTATGTAACACTTGTTTCCCGTGCCAGCTTTTTGACACGTTTGTAGCAATTAGCAGACTCCACCACATGTTGATCCATTTTGGACCTTTTCGTAGGGTGAGCAGCAGACGATACAGAAAAAAGATTTTATGCAGCACTATGAGAATGGCAAACAAACCATACATCACAAAAAATATTTTTCTGTAGACACTATTCAGGGGTAGTAAACAACGAAACCTTCCGGTCGTTTGCCCTCCACCCGAAAAATAGTCATAGATGCATGTTCCCATGTCCGGAAACAAAATTGGAATGGCAGACCAGGACCAGCTGGATAAGGACCAAACACGATGAAAGAACACATTTAACAGCACTATTTGGCAGAGGAGGTGTGCAGCATAAAAACATTCCAAGGTCCAAAGTTTCCAAAACATGCCATTGCCTTGAGAGGCTGTAATGACATGAAACACTCGATCATATTCAGAGGTTTCCACTTTCTGAATAGTCAACTCTTGTACATAGGAATGAAGGGTTTTGGAATAAAGTTGAAAGGGTAAATGAAAGGAAAGGGCTTGTAACAACAGCACAATGGAGACCCATTGGTAATAATCATGATACAAGAAGGGAAAAATAGGGTCTTCCACGCCTGAAAAATTGGTCAAAGTACCATTGATGAATCATTTAGTGTCCAAAAAGGACTGACTCATTCTGTGACCATCCAGTTGACAGTGGATGTTTTCACAAAAATATTGACGGGAACTGCTGAGGGCAAAACAAAATAGAAACAAGTTGCAAACGTGGATTTGGTTGAAATCAATCAAGAAACTATGACTCTTGGGGGAGACATCATGACTTTTCCATTTCAACAACGTGAGCGGTAACATGGTGAAGAGACTTTCTTGACTATAGGATTCTCATACAAATAAACTGAGAGTGAAAAAAAACTTTTTTAAAAAAATTTTTATACACTCTCAGTTTACAAGATTTTATTCATCAAGCAAAAATCATATCCTGTTCCTTCTCGAAATTGTTGGCCAAAAAACATTTTTCCCGTCGAGCGGTTCACTTGCACTGATGGTGCTTCTATACACATGTGAGCACAATTTCGTTTCCAAGCTTCAAAACTCAAAATTTCCAAGGGAGATCGTTCAGGATTTTTCGCTAGGCCATCTCGCGTCAAAGGCAGGGGTTGACCAATTCGACATTGATACTTTAAAGTAGTCATGATATTTTTCATCTGTACATTGTTTTGCAAAGGTAATTGCTCTTGCACCACTCGCATCCAATTGAAAAATTAGGCCACAATGCCACATTTTTGAAAGATGGCCCTAATATCGGAAAAGGCTGTCACGCGTTCAGCGTCTAATCGCCTCAACACGCCAAGCCAATGTTTAGCCGACGTTCTGTACACCCCTTTGGTGTCGGGTACCACGATAAAGGTACACGTATTTAAATATTTATAGGTCCCATTCAGTGTCCTACCCTTGTTGTACGGGAGGCCACGGGTCAAGAGACAAGCATAGGGCAAACGTTGGAGCAACTCTCGACCCGTATACCCTCGTGTGAACACGGTCGAATACCCATGGCGTGTAGCCAATTCAAAGACTTGGGTCTGAGTGGAAAAACAATGCAATTCACCCAACAACAAAGCATCGACGTGAAAAGCATCATCTCTTTCTTCTTGGGATTTTAAATGTTTACTATCCAAAGTTCCTTGCGTAGCGGATTTGGTCAGGCGACACGTCAATTGAATACCAAAAGCATCTCCAGGGCTCGGAAATCGTTTTCGTATCAACCGAACAAATTTTAAACACAAATCGTGTAAACATGCTTGATGGTGGTTGAATCGCGCCTCAAGTCGGGAACCGATTGTTTGAGATGGTGTTGAAGCAATTCCAAAATGGCCTCCAAAGAATGAGGTTGATTAAGATGTAAAATCCGCTGATGTACATCGGGCCGGACTGTGGCAAAATGATCAAAGATAACGCGAGCGGCAGACATTTGTTAGTGGAATGAGTGAAAGATAGATTGTCTTCAACTTGTTACTCTTAAAAAAAAATTTTTTTTTTTAGAGTAACAATGTTAGTTTACAAGAATTTATTCATCAAGCAAAAGTCATATGTCAACATGTCCAGGACATGGTACACTCTAAGCACTTCCACTGTTTGTATTCTCTTTAACAAGACCATTATTAACCTTCTCATTGTCCAAGGTCATATTCTCCGAAACACTATTCATTGTCCGAGAGCATGTCACTCTCTGGTAGCAAGTCCATTAAACTGGTAAAGATCCTTTTTCCTTCGGTTCGAGGATTTCGTACGCGTTTCATTTGCAGATAAGCCACAGTCGAAAAATGTTCCGGGCAACACAATCTATCGTCATCTGCCCGCTTGGTCCAAATATGTACACTTGTTTGGGGCGTATACCCTCTTAAAATTGGAAATTGATGAATAAATGGATACATTACCATATCCAGCCAAGCTTCAGGTGTCATGCTCCATCCGTTCTCTTCCGAGGCATATTTACACATGAACGCACGTCCATCTTCTTCACAGATTTCATCAGGAGTCTCAAAATCCAAATTAAACTGGAATCCAGTGTCTGTCCATATACACTCGACCACCACAATATGATCAATCGGATTAAACCCTGAAACTCGATTCGAGTGCCAACAGGACAACTGAGAACGTACTTTACCAAAAAATCTCGAAAAGTCTTGTGATGGACCATGACCATATAATTTGAGTCAGATAATCTTATGAGAATAGAAATCATCTTTACTACAGCACCAAATATTCTGTTGTGTATATAATCTGCACCCAATGTGTCGTTGAAACAAATCAAATAATATTTTGTAGCAGGCAAGTAGTATCTGGATGGCACTCTGAAGCTTTAACAAAAAGCTTCAAGTGACCACAAGCTCATTATAAAAAAAATAAATTTTTTTTCAGAGTAAATTCTATACAATTTTTTATCTTGTCATCTGTACAACATTGCACCACACAAATATTTCTTTCAACCAAACAATCTATTCCCGGATTTTGTCGACTTGCCCCAAAAATTCATGAAAACTTTTGTAGACTTTTTTTCCTTCAGGTTGTGGATTTCGCACAGACTTCCATTGGATATATCCCACCAATTTCCAATCCGGATGCGGGCGTTTCCTCACCCTCCATACCTACCATATGATCCGTACAAATTAGGAGCTTCACCTGGTCCGTTATACATATACAAAGTGGGAGGTTTTGTATCAAATCCATCCAAAATTAAAGTCCCCATAGTCTCTGGTGTTAGGATCCATTCAATTGGATTGGACACGTAGGCAGACACAAACCTATTGCACTCGTCCGCATGCACCATGGGATCATACAAAAATCTCCTTCTTCGGTTCGTACAAAACGATTGGTCAGGTACTGGTCCTTGCGTCCATTGACGTGCAATTCCGTTCCTACAGGAATATTTAAAATGCAATTCTCTACGAAATTGCGATACACCCATCGATGAATGATGAGCAAATAATGACTGTCCAAATGATACAAAGGATGCATGATGAGTCTCAAAGTGTAATATTGCAAACAACTCTTGTAATTTTACGAGCAGGTCTGTTGAAGCACGCTCTCTATAACCTGCACCTAATGTGCCGTTGAAAAAAATTTAAAGTCAAAAGTCAAATAATATTTTGTAGCAGGCAAGTAGTATCTGGGTGGCACTCTGAATCTCTAAAAAAAAGCTCCAAGTGACTACAAGTTTATATTTAAAAAAATTTTTTTTTTCTTTTCTTCTCATCACTTATTCCGGGTATTTAGTTTAATGTTGATTCAAACCCCAAAACCAGACTGTCATAGAGTTATTACCGGCTACAGTTATTCCTGTCTAGCATTATTCCTGTCTATTCAGAATGTTTCCAATTTACAAGAAGGATCGAGATTACATTTTTTTGCTACCGAATTGCATTTTTATCGATTTTGTGCGGGAGGAAATTTTGAACTGTCCAATGCTCACCAAAGTGCAAGTATATGGACATACTTTGTGAAATAAATTTAAAACCTTTGAATTTATTCGAACCAAAGATGGATTTCAGTTTAATCTAGCAAACAGCTCCGATATTTGCAAGTTGATAGTTATTGATTATGCGTATCTACTGAAAACATGGACGTTGAATGCTCACATTTTTTTCAACTTTGTGGACACTGAATTCTATTTTAAACCAATGTTTCAGTTGAAGACAGAACAAGCCAACGTTATCGTTGCCCCCTCGCCGTTGCATAGAAAGAAAGATTGACTGGGAGCCCGACCTTTATTTGAAAAAAAAAACGGTATCCGAACCCAAAAAGAAAGAATTGTACATACATTAAATGATTTATTATGTTAAAAAGTTTGTAAAATTGGCCTTAATAAACATGATTTGATTTGTCAAAATGGTGTTGTGTTTTGTTTGCAATGTGTTACTCCACACACTTCTTTTACAATCCATACCATAGGAAATAGTCAAACATGCATGGGACCACCCTATTTAATCCTATTGGGTCAAACAATCTGAATATGTTTTATAATGGACCATGTAAAAGGGATCACTTAATCTCTTGAAAATGGGAATAATCTCAGCAAGTACGAAATAATCAACATGTGCTTTACATAGTGGGGACCTTCCTATGGGAAGTGGACCTTTGAGAAGGCTCTCATTGTAAACTGCAAACCATTTAAAATTGTTTAAATTTTTTTTTTTTTAAGAATGAATGGTTCAAGTGTGTTGAAAATATTTTGTCTGTAAATATTACATGACTATCGGATGTATACTTTTTTTTAGTTGGTTATATAGTTGATCTGAAGCTTTGAGTGTCATTACAGCTTCATCCCGCGAATTATTTGGTACTTTTAAATCTATAGGAAAAAAGTGGCAATTTAATATTGAACCATGTGGTTTCAATTAGCACTTAGTATGGATGCTCCCGTCTTAGATATATTGGTTGGCATGGATAATCTTTTATATTTCCGTATTTTGGATATAGCTAGTCTCCTCGGCAAAAAGAATGGGACCATGTTTGCCAAATGTTTCTCAAATGACATTATTTTGGGAAACCATGTACTACCTCCTACACAAAAGTATCACAAACAAACTGCTCGTGTTCAACAGGTCACAAGAAATGCAGCTCTTCACATTATTGGCCGTAAAAATAATAAATTGGCCAAAAAACTTTCAAACGCCCTCGAGACTGGATATGCTTATGTGCAGGGGAAACGAACATTTGAAAGTTCGTACAAGCAATCTCCTAAATTGTATGTGGTGGATTACCCCAATAAAAATACTGTTAAAGTGGCCCAATGGATACGAGAATTTACGCAGGATTTGGAGTTGCAACGAAAACGGGATTTTGAATTCTTGAGGCAATACGTTTGGTCTGTCAGCCTGGAAAGTGGGATGTACAACAAGGAGGAGGCTGGGAACCATGTCATAAATAAGGATGGAATGATGGAGGAGACTGTAGAATATACTATTGAGGAAGATGGGGTACCGAATGCAGAAAATGCAATGGAGGGGGTAACTAATAGTGGAGAAAATGTTTCTATGGAGGGGGTAAGTAATAGTGGAGAAAATGCAATAGACGAAGGTGAGGTAAATAATGCAGAACATGTTTTTCTATGGAGGGGGTATATAATGCAGAACATGCTATGGAGTTGGTAAATAACAGCCAAGAAAATGTTTCTATGGAGGGGGTAAATAATATCGGAGGAAATGTTTTTGTGGAGGAAAATCGAAATGATGGTGCAGAAAGTTTATTTCAAATGATTACCGAGTTTGCCTTTAAAAGCTATTTAAATAGCAATCAGGATGGATTTGAAATATTCACACAAATTCCTCACACTATTCATTTCACGAGAACTTTAAATTCAAGGATTATGATAGTTGTTCCCGAAGAATAAACACAATATAATTGAAATTTTCTTTGGACTCTCCAAACTTTATCAAAAAATGGTACAAAAGTGCGTTAAAAATATTTTTGCTGCAAAAATATTTGTACATGGCACTCGGATAAATTTAAAAAAAAAGTGTTGTCAAGGTTTATTCTTGCAGATTTGTGCATGGCTCGGGGTAAATAGCATTCTGTAAAATTTGCTCCAACCTTTCTTCGGCATGCAACATTTGTTGTTACTATTATATTTCTCTAAAAAAATTTTTTTTTTAAGGTTCTCTATATTCTAGTGAGAGGTTTGTGAAAATGTTATTCAAATAAGTTGAGAGTCAAGGCTACATTGTGTAATGGATCCAATTGAATCTCAATCTTTTCCCAATGAGGAGATGTTTTCATTGGAATCTAGCCCAAGTTTATTGGAATCATTTGAACCACCCCTTTTGTTTCAACTACATTCTTCAAACGAACCATTTGAATCACCCAATGCTGAAGGGATCCAACCTTTGCCAAATGCTGAAATGATCCAACCTTTGCCGAATCATGAACCGTCGACTTTCTTGAACAGTACTGAAATTCATCCAGCAGATCTCAAAACTAGTAATGAACCTGTCAGTGTACATTATATCTCATCTCATGAAACCGTTTCAACGATTCAAACGCAAAGTTTAAGTAAATATGTGATTGTGACTGGAAATCAACACCGAAATTTGTTTTTTCTTGCTCTTCGGTTCAAAAACCCAGTCATTATTCAAAAACATTTTGGATTTTCCAGCTGTACGCTACAATTGCCTAAAGAAACATGCATTTTAGTGGATGTAAACTGTCCTACACTCAAACTGAAAATATTGGAGCCAACCTTATTGTTTACGTTTCAAAATCGACAAGGAAAAAATTCCACTGAATGCGAATTATTGCAAATGTTGTTTCCAAAGAACAGTTTATTGGTGACACAATGTTACTTTCGAACTTTATTTGTGGTCAGTCGTAGCAACCCTTTTCAATCCATTTGGACCCGAGTTCGTAAAAATGGTGCTTTTCAAGGCCTGGTGAAAATGTATTACAGTTGTATTGCGAAATCATATCCTTTTACAGCAAAAGTGGCCTCTACTTTGCGATTTTTCAAGCGAATCAAAACAATGAGCATTGAAAATTTTAATACTTGGTACCCATTGGCCCAACATATGACTACTCCCTACATGCATGAACTTTTTAACCACGCACCTTCTATTGTTTTTGGAAGGATTTTGTTTCAAATCCTGAAGCGTTCCTCCCAATATGCCGTTTCTCCTCAACATCCTCCACCCGAGTTTTACACGTGTCAAACCACCCTGAGTGATACGGATCCGGTGGGAATTGCTTGCCGTATTGTCAATTCCAAAGTGGAATATGTCTCGGTTATGATTTTGTCTTACACCAAAGAGTGGTTTTTGGATACCAACAACATGTCTTGCTGTTTTGTTCCCACGAACCGAAACACCCTGTGCAAATTCTGGTTTCCTTTATTAAAAGACAAAGCCACCTCTCTGGGAAAATTTTGGACTGGGATGGTATCTCTCCAATTTATTGCTAAATTCTATCCATTTGATTTCTTTGATTGATTATGCGTCTGTTCAATCGTCAGAATCGTATCGTTATATTCGAAATGATTTGATACAAATTTATTACATTTTGAGAGAAGAGGTCAAATGAAGATGGTCCTAAAGACGCTAGTGCATGCCATCTTGCAATCTCAACGGGATCCTTACAATTTACTTCACGTTCAATTGGTGCAAACTTTGAAAAATGATATTTCTCGCGATGTGACGGAGGCTTTTACCATAAGTCAACCTTTAGTGGACCAGTATCCTGAATCGTACCGCAGCAGTTCTAGTTTTTTGGATTTTTTATTCAAGTTGTGTAATGTTCCTTCCCCTCCATCACCCTATTGTCAAGGAGAGGATTTGCAAAAGAGGTTGGCCTCCAAAGAAAGGGAATTGGTGAGTTTGCAAGAAACATTGAGGGAAAAGGGCTATTTTTATGACACAGAAAAAAGGGATTATGAGATGCAAATTAAGAGTTGGAGAGAAAAAGCCATATAATATGAGGCAACTATTCACAGTTTACAAGAAAGTGTATCCCATTATGAGGTAGAAAACAACACTTTACGTGAAAAATTAACAAAATGTCAAGCAGAATTGAATGAATGTTTACATAGAGAAAATAACACATTGGATGGAGGTTTATTTGTACATTCAAATAACTGCTTCCTTGAAGAATCTCCTCGTCCGACTGCGTTGGAAATTTCCTCGTCAGATGATCCTACTCACCATGCTTTGGAATATCCTTCCCAAAACGAACGTGTTTTGGGGGAAATGGTTGAATGGAAACAGGAGTTGAGGTCCTTTTTGGAACAATTAAAAAAAACATGTCTACCAATTTTACTTTAACCACAGAACAAAATGAAAAAATTTCAAAAGTATTGGAAACTTTACATCCTGTTCCACCCTCAGAAACTTCAGAGCCTTCAGCAGAGCCCACAGTGTCTGTAGATGAGATTAGTACGAAATTATTTGATACGTTTGAACAATTGTTGCATCGAAAGTTGTCCAAAGACCATTTGAAACACATGTTGAAAACGATTCAACTCGATGAACATTTTAATGGTCTCGAAATCAATATACGGAGTGTCCCGCAATTAGGAAAGACGTCACGTCAAAAAGTTTTGACCCATGTGAATCATACAAAATACAAAGTGAAAGAGGTGATTGAATCTTTTTTTCAAAAATTATCCACCTTGTTTGGAAGTGATTTACCCTCCTTATATTTGATGGAACGTTTAGATTTCTTGGAAGAAAAATATTTGGCCAAAAACACTCAACTGACCGAGGAGCCTTCCAAACTAAAAGAGTTTGTCAGACAGTATTTTCCTGAAATTGCTTTTTCAGAAAATTGGCAAGAGTTATTCAGTAATGAGGTGAAATCTTTCACAGAAAGGATTACTTCGTTTCAAGAATCTTTAAAAACTGTTGCAACTCGTTGGAATTTTCATTATATTCCGGGCTTGGAACATGGTTGGTTTGAGACCATGGAGAAAAAGCTTCAATATTCACAAGCTTTGGAAAAACAGTTGATGGACACCAATATGAAATTAAATTCCATTTATGAAAAAATGCTAAGCAATCTAGACTATAATACTAAAATGACAGCTTTGCAAAATCCCACCACCCTAGACCAACAATTCTTTGATTGGGTGAGGAATGGTGTGCAACAGTTGAGAAATGATTTGGACGCGGCTCGGACACAATTGGTACTAGCCATTGAATCTCCTTCCAACTACGAAGTCACTGAAGTGGTTGAAAATTTACCATGCCTCTGTGGTGTTGACACTGATTCAGAATTAAAGCAAGAAAAAGACCAGTTGAAGGTAGAAAGAGACCAGTTGAAGGAAGAAAATGATCATTTAAAGACGGAAAGAAACCAATTGAAGGATGAAAAGGGCCAATTGATGATTGAAAATGGCCTATTGAAGGAAAATAGGGATATATTCTGGAGAAAATCTGAAATATTGAGGAACGAAAAGGATGTATTAAAGGCTGAAAGAGATCAATTTTTAAAAGGAAGTGATCGATTGAAGAAAAAAACAAACATATTAAAGGTAGAAGGGGATGAATGGAAACAGCGTTATACAGAGCTAGAGCATGAATTGAAGCAAGAAAAATTCAGATTGGCCGAACATTGCAATGTATTGCAGAAAGAATTGGAATTATTTCATAAAGAGTGCAAAAAGTTGGTAGATCCTTTCAAGATTCAAACGTTCGTAATGGACGTACAGAAAAAGTATGGCCTTACACAGGACATTTACAAAAATTTTATAGAGTTTTTAAATCACTTTAACATGACACTTACCACTCATAATTGGCTCCAGGAAATAATCTCCAAATTTAAACAATTGGAATGTTTGAAAGGAAAATATGAGACATTACTTGTGGATCATGATGAAATGCAAAATAAATACGAAAAAGATCTGGAAAGGATTGTCGAAACCAACAATACACAACAAAATCACTTGAAACAACAGTTACGGGAATGTGAAGCTGAGTTGCAGGATTGTAGGGACAAATTGTTGGAACCAAAAAGTGAAACTCTAGTAGAGGGAGGCTCTTGTACACCCATAAAAAATAAGAAGTTTAAGCGTAGATCGATTGCACATGCAGAAAACAATGATGAAGATTGGAAAACTAAATATTTTGAATTGGAAAAACAATTATCTCAGTCAATACATGATGTATCCCTAGTGCAAATGAAATGCCTTTTTATGTCATTTTTTCAATTGTATTTCAAATTAACGTACAATTTCAAATGGAAAAAATTGCCTGACCCCTTGGAACCAGAGTTGATCAAGGAAGTTTGGGAAAAATTGAGGAGGTTGACTATTTTAATGCAGCAAACCCGGGACAATGAAATATTGAATACTTTGTTGAGATATGTTGATGCTGAATTGCGTGTAATACTTGTAGGTGAATGTGCTGTACGTATCTATAAAGACAAAATCAAACATTGTGATACGGTGTCAAAATTGTTGGATGCAAGTGTCGAGCAAACTGAAATATATCTTGAAAATCTACACAAAATGCAAGTTAAGTAAAAAAAAAAAAATTTTTTTTTGACGAGAGTGTTTTGATCATGTATCTTCCTACGAATGAATTTTGGCATCATGAAATACCCATCAGAAGGAAGGTAAAGGACACTCGAATCAGTTTAACATTCAGAAGAATTGAGCCAATTTGCAGAACCAATAACAGTCGTCAAAATTTTTTCCAAATGTTGCCAATTCATTCCATTTCTTTACATAACCTACCACAAGTATAGCAAATACAACTATATTGATAAGGAAAAACAGAACGCAGTACCATCTACGAGTAATTATAATGCATAATCCAATCCAGTAGTGTAGAGTGCACATGCAGCCAACGTTCCAATGACTATTCGATCCATCCAGCTTTAATTTTTTCTTGAATCATGTATTTTCGCCACTCCTCGGGCGCGACTTGTTGATACAATGTATGCCAGGCCAATTTGATATAAGCATGGTACAAACGATGATTCCAGCAGACAAATAGCATCATAAACCACAGCATAATGATGAGCATGTTGAGTTCCTTTTTCAATGTAAATAAAGTAATGGATATTCAACCCAATCTTTCAAAAAGTAAATTGAAAACTCCTAGAAATTCTGCACCACGCAAGGTGACAAAGACGGCTTGCTCATTGAATCAACCCGAGCATGATCCTCCTAAAGCTGATTTGCCTATTATTGAAGCCCTAGAAGACCAACCTTCTTTACTGCAGAATTTAGATATGAACATAGATAATGCCTTACCTGTTTTGGAAGCTATGGATATTGCCCAACCCATTTCGGAGGTTGAACCAGTCTTGGAGGATAATCCTGCAGATCACGTAAAACTGGAGGATAATCCTGCAGATCACGTAAAACTGGAGGATAATCCTGCAGATCACGTAAAACTACGTAAACTGAGATAATCCTGCAAATCACGTAAAACTGGATCCTACGGCATTGGAAGGGGACGACGCTGTAATGGTAGATAATTATGAGGAACCAGAAAACGACGAAAAGGAAGAATTTTATCCCAATAAAACCTATGCTCGTAAAATGCTGAACTTTAACAAGTACGCTGTCAACCACGTTGGAGACCAAATATACAATCTACTTTCAAAGCAGTATGCTACCTATCTTGTCGAAGAAGATGGAGTGACTCATAAGGTCCAATTTGTTCCCAGAAATGCAAATGGATCCTTCAATTTCATAAAAGATCATGCTGGAATGATTCTTTACCCATTTAACTTGACAGTCAACTTTCCCATTTTCCCACAGAATCAGAAAGGGGAGTATATGTATTTTCGAACCCCATTATGTCAAGAATAAGGAGGGGAGAGAAGTTCCCCCTTTTAATGAGCAGAATGTACCCTTTTATGCCAAGGATGCCAGTGGAAAGGAATGTTACCCCAAAGATTCCTATGGGGATGAATATTATATTTGGAATGTATGGACCCATGTTCCTGCCACATATAATAATGGAGAAGCTTATTATGCCAAAAATCATTTGGGTGAAGAAATGTACCCTGAGGCGTCTCCCTCCAAAAGATTAGACAAGATTATGTCAACACTCAGCTATCCCAAGGATTCATTGGGGAATGAATCATATCTCAAAAATGAGAAGGGAGATGAATATTATTTTACTCAGAGAAAACCCGTTTTTGCCGTAAAGGACGGTAGACCCTTTTATGCCAAAGACAAAGATCAAAATGAATTTTATCCCGTAATTAATAACCGTGAAGTAGCTATTGGCTACTTTTTCTCCAAAATTTACGCCAAAAATGCTTCAGGAAAGGAAAAATACCCACACGATGCTGAAGGAAACGAAGTAATCCTCCCGAAACTAGGTACTTTGAGTTGGAACTATGCAAAAGATGAAGACGGTAATGCTTTTTACCCCAAAGATAAAACCGGCGAGGAGATAGTGTATGGTGATTACATTTATTACAAGGACGGAAGCTTCAAATACCCTTTGAATCGAGATGGAATGCCCAAATATGAAACGGATGACACCACCAATGACGAGGTTTATGTGATCCAAATGGATGATCATTAACTGGGGAGTGGATAAAGAAGGCAATCAAAGATATGCTAAAAAAGAAAATGGGGATGAATATTACCCTGCGAATGGGGAATTTGCCTGCGACCATTCTGGTTCACCTCAAAATGCTCGCACAAGAGATGGAAAAGTCATATTTCCCTTGGATGCCGAAAGAAATGAAAGTTATTTAAAGGATGATGGGGAATCTCATGTGATATATATGAGTGATGTTTTACTAGATCGATACGCCAAAACAAGAAACGGGGAGGAAATTTATCCTATTCAAGTGACACATCAGACTGCTAGAAGGTATAAAGAGGTCATATTGAATGAAAAGTATGCTACAACAGACTTGCAAGAAGCCAAATACCCATTGGAGGAATATGGGAATGAATACACATTGGAAATACCTATTCAGATAGCAGGGAAGGAAAAAGGCTACTTTCCTCGAGGATATCCCATTACAAATGACAATTGGGTAATTGTTCCTGAAGTGGATGGAAAAGAATTCATTCGGACAATTGTTACCCAAAGTGCAAGCAACCAACATTATAGGTAAATTATATCGAGAGGGTAAAAATTATCGAGATTATGTGACCAATGTAAAATCTACACGTCTGTCTCGTGCTGCGAGACAAATGTACAACATTTTTCCTTACGTACTAGGTGCAAGCAATCCTCCTCCTTTGAATAATCTTGTAAATTCTCCTCCAATCCCTCCCAACAAACAATTACCAAAATTTTCTCAACAACTAAACTGGTCTTTGATAGGAATATTCTTGATGGGTTTCATATATTTCTTGTACCAATTTTTCTTTAAAGCGACAAAGTAAAAATTTCGACAAGTCATTCTGAAAGTTTATTGAATGTACTCGAGACGCTGCTCCTATAAAGATTAGACAAGAATTCAACACCCTTATATCTCAAGGATCCGTCGGGAAATGAAGTGTATCTCACAAATTATGAGGGAAAATAATATTATTTGACCGAAAAAAAACAAGTTTTTGCCATCAAGGAGGGTAAACGTTATTATACCAAAGACAAAGATAAAAAGGAAATTTATCCCATAGTGAATAACAAGGCACAAACTATTCCTTTCCTTTACGCCAAAGATGCTTCAGGAAATGACACATATCCAACGGATCTCCATGGAAACGAATTTCCTATCCCGGAAAAAGGCACGGGGGGTTTTATGTATGCAACAGATAAAGATGGAAATGCTTTTTACCCCACAGATAACACTGGAAAGGAAATGACGTATGGTAAGTACATTTATAAAAAAGATGGGTTCATCCAATACCCTTTAAATCGAGATTGGACATCCGAGTATGAAACGGATGACACGACGAATGACGAGGTTTATGTGTTCCAAATGGATGGATCATTAACTGGGGAGTGGATAAAGAAGGCAATCAAAGATATGCTAAAAAAGAAATGGGGATGAGTATTACCCTGCGAATGGGGAATTTGCCTGCGACCCTTCTGGTTCACCTCAATATGCTCGCACAAGTGATGGAGAAGTCATATTTCCCTTGGATGCCGAAGGAAATGAAAGTTATTTAAAGGATGATGGGGAATCTCATGTGATATATATGGGTGATGTTTTACTAGATCGATACGCCAAAACAAAAAACGGGGAGGAAATTTATCCTATTCAAGTGATAAATCCTACACGCTTTAAAGAGGTCATATTGAATGAAAAGTATGCTAAAACCGCGTTGCAAGAAGCCAAATATCTTTTGGATGAATATGGGAATGAATACACTTTGGAAATACCAGCTGATATAGCAGGGAAGGAAAAAGACTACTTTCCTTTAGGATATCCCATTACAAACTATTGTTGGGTAATTATTCCAGAAGTCAATGGGAAAAAAAATCCTTTCTGACCAATTGTTTCCCAAAGTGCAAGCTACCAACATTACAGGTATATTATATCGGGAGGATAAAAATTATCGAGATTATGTGATGAATCTAAAATCTACACGTTTGTCACGTTCTGCTACGCAAGTATATATGGTCCTGTCTATAAACAATGTTGTACATGGAGTGAATGCAAAACCTCTGAACAAACAATTGCCAAAGATTTCCCATCAACTAAGCTGGTCGTTGATTGGAATTGTCATTTTAGTCTTGTTGGCTATTGTATATTGCCTGTACAAATTTCTCTTTCAAGCAACTATGTAAAAAAATTTTATTTTTTATTTTTTACAAAGTAATAAAGATTTATGGCGAGTGCACTAAGTGTAGTCTCACGTATTGAAAATATTTTGGCGGCAGATGATCAGGATCAAGTCAAAGACTCATTTGGAGCAACTGAACAACAGATTGCCAAAATTGTCTTGATTTTGGCTGCTCTTCCATCCATTATATTTCCTATCGCCTATCACATTTTTCGCAAGAGTTTTTATTGGGTTAGATGCTTTATGATTGCCTACTTGATTGCATTGTTTTTCGTCATTCATTACCGGCTAGATTTAATCGTTTCTCTCTCCGAGCATTTGAATTATGCATGAATACGAATTTCGGTATGTTGTTCAAGACACCACGCCGTTCCATTTACAAGTCATTTTTCCCGAGTGTACTGTGCAAGTGCAACAAGTATGGTATGTTAAACCTCATTTTCGATACAAAAACAAACGTTTGGAAACAAAAACATTGTCTCGACCGAAGCTGTATTTTATGATGGTTATGGTTTAAATGGGTCCATTCCATTGAAACGCCTCATATCTCATGGAGCTCTTTGACACACAAAAATTTTTGGATGGGCAGTAATTTTCATGTCCTTTTCGAAATGAAACCAGGCATGTCTGGACATTGGATAATCAGGCTCAAGTGCATACGTTTGCCCATCCAGATGGAATGTATTGTCTCGTTTTTGAATGGGAATTTGGAGTATTTTCCAAACCTATTAAAAAATTTGATACGGAGCCCTTACTAGAAAATTTGGGCAAATATTGGAATGCGTATGAGTATTTTTGTTCCTTTTCCTCTCCTCTGTATCGTGTCAATGAAACATTTTCCCGAAAACCTGTCACCTGTGTGGCAAATTTTCAAGGTTTGAAGGGAGTTGTCCTCATAAATTGGATAGTAGCTTTGGATTAGTGTATAGTTTTCCAGAGTACATTAAAGAAAAATGGGAAGGAGGTATTCACAAAGGAATCTCCTTGGGAGATGGAATCGTCTTTTCAGCCGAAAAACTATCAAATGGTACGGTAGTGTGACTGGACGTGTATCAGGTCAGAGGGTTTCCAACCGTTCAATGGAATCGGGAAATTGTTTTGATTAATTTTTGCAACACCTCTCTTACCAGAAGGATATGAAACGCAAAAATACTGTCACAGGGTCGAAGATCTTCCGATGATCGGTATGAAACGGATGGTTACATTATTCACAATACCAAGACGGATAAAATTGTTAAAGTAAAACATACTCATTCGCTAGATGTAGTGTACATGGATGGGTTTTTTTGGTTATCCGGCAAGGAAAAACCTGGTTTATACCGGCGTTTCAAAGCATTGGAAAAGGGATTGCAAACGGACACGTGTATGAAGTGTCGGTGAAGAATGCGAAACGTTCTACGGGAACGAAAGGACCGATTCATTGGCAATACATGGAACAAATTGAAAATATCTTGGAAAAACAATCTTGGCAAGGCCAACTATTCATGAAGTTGTCAAGGTAATAAAAACTACAAAGAGAAAATGCAAGTCAAAGCCACATAAAATTTTTTTTTTTTTAGTAGGTAGGTTTATAAGCAAGACAACTGCTTGACTAGGCAACACACATTTTTCAGTTTACTTAACTGGATACAACTAATCAAGTAACTTACTATGATGGATGCGTATTCAACTCTTGTAGATCAGATTTTGAAAATCAGATCAATAATCAGATCAGATCAGATCAATAAATCAGTCTTGGCCAATAAGGTACAAGACATGGTCCGTGAATCGGATCATACTTCTCTCAATTTAGTGGCTTTGGATTGGAAGTCATAGCTTGCAAATTACGCTCATTATCAGCAGTTTCAAAAGGAGGCTAGAAATATGTTTTCAGCCGAGCGTACGAGTTTCAACAGCCATTTTAGGGTGCAAAATCTGAAAAATGCAGAAAAGTCCTTAAAAGTTATTGTAGCTGTAGTTTCTAATGTTTATCACCCTTTTACGAAATCGGCAAACAAACTACCCCTATCCATTATACTATCAGAGACTCTCCTGCGATGAATATGCTAACGAAAGCAATGACGAGTGATGTGGATCCCAATAAGGCTCGTTTGTCCGATACTGTCAAAGTAATTTTGGCACGTGCGGCCTGTACTGTCACCACTGTAGTAATGCCATGGAAAGTATGGCTTCCAAAGGCGTCAAACTGAATTTTGATTGCAGTCAGCCTTGTATTGCAGATATACATGTCTTTAATGGGGAGATGTTGGTCAATCGGTTTGGAGATCAGATTAAATCCTATTTTCCCGATTCATTTATTGCCCTTATGGAAATTGAATTGAATGTGTGGTATTTTTATGCCGTCAAAGATGCTTCAATGGATATGGTGCGAGTCGGAGGCCAAATCTTGAAAATGGTGGCTTTTCCGAGTCTAATTTGAAAACAAACCAATGTATGTTTGGGAGATTTGAATTTGTTGGCACAAGTGGAACCCAATCAAGATCAATACTTTGTGCCCCCAGAGTTTAATGGATCAACGGAAAAACGTGCTCTAGAAGAAAGATGATACTGAGGAGACTGTAGTGGATTGTATACCCATCAAGCCCAAAAAACTTGGGATCCTTCAATTGT